>SJYC01081639.1:0-16450 GCA_006408675.1 Madoqua kirkii | reverse complement strand
TTCTTTGGAAGGAATGATTCTAAGGCTGAAATTCCAGTACTTTGGCCACTTCACGTGAAGAGTTGACTCATTGTAAAAAACTCATACTGGGAGGGATTGGGTGCAGGAGGAGAAGGGGACGACAGAGGATGAGATGGCTGAATGACATCGCTGACTCGATGGACATGAATCTGAGTGAACTCCGGGAGTTGGTGATGGACAGGGAGGCCTGGCGTGCTGTGATTCATGGGGTGGCAAAGAGTCGGACACCACTGAGTGACTGAACTGAACTGAACTGAGACCCTATTATCATATCTGTATTCAATACATGTTTTTCTTCTATTCTGTCAAAGGTGAAAAGAAATGAAATTTGATAACTGATTCCTTTGCTAGACTGACTATTTCCTTTTGACAAAATATCCTTGCTTGTAGTATTTACTAACAAGCCTTTCTTGCTTTCTTTATTATATGGTCCAATCACATCATTTTGATAATATTTTAAGTTATTATTTGCATCTGCTGTCAAGCTCTTTTTGCTACAATGCCATCAAATTTCATTTGATTATTTAATATCATTTCTTGTTCAACTATTATATGTGCATTGAGGATGCTTACAAAGGATATTTAAGACAGAGAAAGCAGAGGGGAGATGCTACTATTTAGAACAGAAAAATGTTATTTCAAATTTGCTCTCTCCATGTGAGCCTCAGATATCTGGGGAGTGACAAGTTTATTAACAGAGAAGGATTACATTACAAATAGTGCTTAAATAATACAAATCATCATTCAAGAAACTCTGCTTTAGATCTGTACTTAAGATGATTTATTCAGGATGCAAAAGTACTTTCATTTGTCTCTATTCATCTTTTGTCTTACTTTTGAAAGCAGATTACAAATCTAATTCTGCATGTTGTCAGCTACTTGAACCCAGCACTTCCATTTATGAACTTGAACTTCAACTCTATACTGTCAGAAGAATAGTGCATTATTTCAGTGCTAGCAGTGTGAGTCTATTTTAATGGAAACTATTTTATATTTATGATTTCAAATGAAAATCAATTATAAGTCCAGTATAAATCATAAATTGATTAATCTGGTTCTCTTGCCAGCTGAAGAGATTGTTAAGGGCTCAAGCTACAAATGGCTGACTGCAGGGTTTTGATTAGTAATTTTTTTTAGAATTTTGAAGTAGTAAAAACTGTGGACATTAAAATTCTGTGGCAATGTTTTGAGCATTCAACAAGATAAAGGATCTAGTTATCAGGAGGCATTCTATTCTATTTACTGAATTCATTTCCCTATAATATGGCAGTAAGATATCTCTGTTGAAAAATACTTCAATATGTCTATTGAAAAATGTTTTTTCAATAGAGATATTACTTTATTATTTTTATTTATTATTATTTTATGATTATTACTGCATTACACATTTTCACGAGTGTAACTTACTTAACATCCCTTATTTGATTATTCAAAGAGAAGAACAATGCTATTTCTGGCTTTGTTAACCATGAGAGGACCCTTAAAGTTAGTGGTGAACCAAAACACTATCACTTTGTTAAAATTAATACAATAATCTACATGATATAATTGTAATAGGAAAATGGCAATGATTGTTTCATTTCAGTCTAACGAAAACTTATTTCCTTGAAAGTAAAAAATCTAAAAAGCCATGTGAATATATTTTTCTGAATTATTCCTTCATAACTGTATGTCAATCTCAGTCATTCATGTATCTGCCTTTATTTCAGCTCCTAAAGCCACCCCCAGGAAGACCTTGAAACTTTCCGATGGAATTTCCATTCCTTTCACAATAATCCTTCATAGTCACTTCTAAGTCCCTCAGTTTCTGGGCTACCCTGGTGGCTCAGAGGGTAAAGCATCTGCCTCCAATGTGGGAGACCCAGGTTCGATCCCTGGGTTGGGAAGATCCCCTGGAGAAGGAAATGGCAATCCACTCCAGTATTCTTGCCTGGAGAATCCCATGGACAGAGAAGCCTAATAGGTTATAGTCCACGGTGTCCCAAAGAGTTGGACACGACTGAGCGACTTCGCCTCACCTCACCAGTTTCCATCCAACAATTGTATAGAGAGCTCAGGTCTACTTATAAGCTATGTGTGGATTGGTAAAGTTTTCTTATCCAAAATGAAAGAAGCAAGAGAGAGAGGGAAGGGAAGAGAATAAGAGAAGGAAGGGAAAATAAGGACATAAAGAAAGGATGGAAGGATGGATAAATGGAAGGGAGACAGGGAGGAAGAAAGAAAAAAGATCAGAGGGAAGGAAGGGAACAACAAAGGCAGGAAGGAAGGAACAAAAATAACACATAGTACAGGGTTTTATGAGAATTTTTTTAAAATAATCATTTACAGTGCCTGGCACATAGTAGAAATAAATAACAAATATCACTGTTATTATTAGGTACTGGACAAGTGTTTGAAATGGAATATGAGGTTCTAAAAATTCTTATTATATCCCATAGCCTAGCTTCCCTTTTCATCTTCTAACTCTTGCTTATTAATGAACTGACCATCTCAGGTTGGTGTACACATGTGCTTTATTGAGCAAGGTTCTGCTTTGACTAAGACTATGTGGGGGGAAAAAAGAAACATGTGAAATCCTTGCTTTGATTATTATGGAGAAAATAAACAGGAAGCAATATAGGAATTCATGAAAATTTTGTATGTAAATGTTTTTTGTCTCAAGAATCATAACCCAAGAAAAAAATATTTGTTCAAGGGCCTGACCATGATTAGTAGTACCAAAAATGATCAGATGTGTGAAAAATGCAGATGTGCGAGAAAACGATCATTAGAGAGCATGGTTATTCAAGGAAAGGGCTTGGAGGAAGAGTTTAGATCCCAACTGATACATAGCAGGCTAATCCTATCAACAATAAAGACATTTTTTAGACCTGATTTCCTCTTAGGTCTAGACCTAAAATATTACTTCTTAATTTTAGTTGATTAGACCTAAAAATTGCTTGAAGGCCTCCTGGCAAGGGGAGTGAGTGCATCTGATTCCAGATCAGAAGTTTGCAGTGTTCAAATCACATCTGGGCCAAAGCGTTATTTTAAGCTTCCCTGGTGGCTCAGATGTAAAGAATCTGCCTGCAGTGCAGGAGACCTAGGTTCAGTCCCTGTTTCAGAAAGACCTCCTGGAGAAGGGAATAGCAACCCACTCCAGAATTATTACCTGGAGAATCCCATGGACAGAGGAGCCTGGTAGGCTACCCTCCATGGGGTCACACAGAGTCAGACATGATGGAGTGACTAACACACACCCATACAAATTGCTATTTAAATCAGTCAGTGAAAACATTTCGTTGAGAGATGTTAAACCTTTATATTGTGAGTAATGAGGGAGGGGAAATGACTTCATCTGGATGGAATAAATGCAGTTTTTTCTTCCTTCATAATTTTATTTCAGTTGGAGTTCTGCACACACACACACAAACTATGAATGGAGGTTAAATCAATACACATAATTGTTCATTACAGTTTTCAAAAGCACAATTCTCCTTCTTTCCCAAATAACCTAGTGTTAGTTATCGGCTACTTGACCTGTAGCCCAAGTATTCATCTGGGCTTTCAAGTTCATTATTTGCCACACGAAGCAAGCATTTCAGGTGGACTTGTTCAGTTATTGTTAATCACTGCAACATCTTTTATCTTTCAGCCATAGCTGCACCATACAACCCTTTGCATTGTCTTTGATTGGTTATCCCTTACCTTTTTATTTTTCTTTTTAACTTCTCGAGACTAGTTTTGCCTGATTTGGATATTTGACTCCATGACATGGAGAACACAATGTTTAGAACAAAATTTGTACGTCAAATTTTTTAGATGAGTTATGAACCCTTACATAGAAAGTAGAAACTAAACATATTGATCTGCAAAAGTGTAATCTGTAGCTAATCTAAAAAGACTATGGAGTAGGGCCACCTTGGTAACTAACTCTCTTTCCAATTCTTGAATTTTGAGTTTAAGCCAATGCTAGTGATGCGGGTGATAAATGAGGACCACTTGTTCCTGAGTGCAGGGCACTGAGCTCAGCTGCGTTCCCTATTCATAGAGTACGTTGTATTACACTGTGATTGATGAGGTGCCCCCACCTAAAATGAGGCTGCCCCCAGGGGATGCAAAGTGTATATAAATCAGGAAAGGAGGCTTTAGGAGAAGTCTATGTAACCCTCCTTACTCAGACTTAATGATTTGCAATTGTGCATCCACTAAACTTCTGTCTTATCATTAAAAATAGTGTGGATTTCCCTGCTGTGTACACTCACTTAGCTGCTACCATCTATATCTTTTTATGAACAAACATACTTGATTTACTTAGAGCATCTGTGTCAGTCTCCCTTTGTCTAAATCTCTAATTTACATTAGTAGATGTTCAGGTCTCTAATTATTTCAACACAACAATTCCTACAAATTGAATAGTATGTGTATTTCTGTTTTGATTTTACATTGGGGAAACTCTATTATAGATTGATTTTTTTTAATTACTTGAGATCTTAATATAGGTAAAAGGCAGATCTGAGATGAAAGGGAAGGTTTAAGGATTTAAGTCCAACATACTTTCCACTAACCCTACCATCTGTATAGAGAACATAACTTCTAAATTGAGTCTGCAGCATTGTTGGAAAGATCAAGAGCAGTGATACATGTCAAAATGTTTGTTTTTTTCCACATAAAACTATTTGAGGTTTGTAGTACTTCCCCTTGCCTTCACTCCTGACCCCTGAATACAGCTTGTGATGAAACTAAAAAAAAAAAAAACTGAAACAACTTTATTTGTATTTTGTTATTTTGAAAGTATGTAAGCTAAAATAAGACAATGACATTAAATATAACCTAAAAAATGATGAGGTGGAACATGAGCGATGGGTGTATTACAAGGAAAACATACCATTGAGAAAAATAGGAAATCAGATAATGATGATATCATAAATATTAATATTGGCTTAAGACCTATGCTTTTACAGGGAAAATTGAATAAGGCAAGGATAAAATTACACCAAAAATAACTCATGCTGGAAAGCCCTGTTTCAAAAGAGTCAACTGATACAGACTAATCTAATAATGCTGAATCAAAAGCCATATACCTCAATACAGAATTTTACAGATTAAGTTCTGAGGCAAAAGTAATCTTTTCTTTTTAAAGAATTTCCTGAATATTTTCCAAGAAAACTTATTTAAGAATCTGTTATCCATTGGTTACCTTTTAAAATACTCCTTCACAAGTCAAATTAAGATAATAAATACAAAGTGTACTTATTTTGCTATCAATGTTGGCTTCTTTATAGTCTTAAACTTTTACTCCATCAGCACATAGTACCCTGTGTGAGCCTTTATGTTAAGCATGGTAAAGGTGAGGAGATGGAGAAAGCCCTTAAGGTTTGGACATTAGAAGATTTAAAAGCATAAATAACTGTATCTTTTGCCCAGCTGACTGTTTACCATTGTATGTGTCATAATCCAAGTTTATCTTAACCACCATTCAACTTAAACACAAGCATATAACTTAAAATTCAATAATTGGTGAAAAAATACATACCCATCCACTTATACAATATATATTTATGTATGTATATATATTATATATTATGTATGTATGTCTATATATTATATATTTGTATATATTATACAATATATATTTATAAATGTATAAAATATATATGCATTTGCTTATATCTATATGAATAAATGTATAAAATAAATTTATACTTATTTATTTATATAAATATATATATGAGAAGGCAATGGCACCCCACTCCAGTACTCTTGCCTGGAAAATCCATGAACGGAGAAGCCTGGTGTGCTGCAGTCCATGGGGTCACTGAGAGTTGGGCATGACTCAGTGGCTTCACTTTCACTTTTCACTTTCATGCATTGGAGAAGGAAATGGCAACCCACTCCAGTGTTCTTGCCTGGAGAATCCCAGGGACAGCAGAGCCTGGTGGACTGCTGTCTATGGGGTCGCACAGAGTCGGACATGCCTGAAGCGACTTAGCAGCATATATATATATATATAGGGCTTCCCCTGACAGCTCAGCTGGAAAGAAGCAGCCTGAAATGCAAGAGACCCCAGTTTAATTCCTGGGTTGGGGAAATTCCCCTGGAGAAGGGATAGGCTACCCACTCCTGTATTCTTGGGCTTCCCTGGTGGTTCAGCTGGTAAAGAATCCGTCTGCAATGTGTGAGTCCTACATTTGATCCCTGGGTTGGGAAGATGCCCTGGAGGAAGGCATGGCAATCCACTCCAATATTCTTGCCTGGAGAATTCCACAGACAGAGGAGCCTGGCAGCTACAGTCCATGGAGTTACAAAGTCAGACAAGACTGAGCAACTAAGCATAGCACACGTGTATTATATACATGCATATTGTATATACACAATATATATTGTGAAAATAAAAAAGAGGAAGCATGGACCTCTGATTCTGAGTCACAAATCACAGGTAAAGACTTGGTGCTGCTCCCTAGGCCAACCTTAGATACCGTCCAACCCAAGTCGCTCAGTCGTATCTGACTCTGCGACCCCATGTATAGCCCACCAGGCTCCACAGTCCATGGAATTTTCCAGGCAAGAGTACTGGAGTGGGTTGCCATTTCCTTCTCCAGGGGATCTTCCCAATCCAGAGATCAAACTTAGGTCTCCCGCACCGCAGGCAGATGCTTTACCATCTGAGCCACCAGGGAAGCCCTCTGATACCATAAGTGGATGCATATTACCTCTCAAATTTCTTTATTCTCCTCAGAGTATTACTTATGTATTACAGTTCCCTTCCACCACTTTTGAATAATAATAGTATGTTGAAATAAAAATACAAATATAAGATCAAAGACATAATGTCTTAAACATGAGCACCCCCAGCCTAAACCTTGTATGTTTCATTCCTGAAGTGCCACTGAACTGTGTGTTTACAAGTACCAATATGAATTTTTTCTAATTATTCAAATGAAAAGAGTTGAAACTTTGAGATGTATTTACTTACTCTAATCTAAATCTAGTTTTTAAGTTACACTAGACATCATAATATATTTCTTCAGGGTACTATCCTCCTTAATGACCTATCCTCAGAATTAAAGATACCTTAAAATTGTCACAGTATCTTCTCACTGTATCACACCCATGTCTCTATAATTATACATATGGATGTGAAGCCATTAGTTGATCCCAACCCTAAAGTCATTTTTATCTCTATACTCAAGTTTTAGAAATGAACACATATCTACATTGTGCCAATTGAGCCAGATTTCCCATTATCTAAAGCCAAACACATTCAAATTGATCCACAGATTTTCCCAAAAGAATAATCATCGCTTCCAAAAGCATGTGGTGCTGGCTAGAGGGGAAGAGGTAAGCACTTGGAACTGTAAACTGGCTCCAAGTAGAAGGAGTCAGCTATACCTGATGAGTTGAAGTCCAACTCAGTAGGAAGGATACAGTCAGCAGATGGTATCGCAAGTAAACATTTGGCCTCCTGACCGTACAACACAATGGCGTGAAGGGGCCTCTACAGGCAGCACTCTGAAACTCAGCAGAGCAAGTGATAAATCTGTCACCATATTCTGTCCCAGCTCCAGAGTCAGCATTGAGGAAGAACTATTCCTTTCTTAGAAGGGGGGACAGATAAGGGCAAAGCAAAAAGCTACCCTTAGACACATCCTGTACTAGTTGGATGACAAAAACAGGACTTGGACCCTATTGACAGAGGGGCTTGCCTGTCATTCAGACAGTGAACAGTCTGCCTGCAATGTGGAGGACCTGGGTTTAATCCCTGATTGGAAAAATCCCCTGAAGAAGGGAATGGCAACCTACACCAGTGTTCTTGCCTAGAGAATCCCATGGACAGAGGAGCCTTGTGGGCGACCGTCTATACGAGCTCAAAGACTCAGACACAACTGAGTGACTAACACTACACTACTAATGACCGAGGGAGGAGGGAGAGAGACAGGGAGGGAGGAAGACCTGAAGTGAACAAAGACACAGTGATGTTAAACAGACAGCAGATTTAGATGCGGTAGGAGTTATTCTTGCAGGAAAAAAAAAATGAATTCCTCTTTTCACTGGATTATTTGGACATTTTAAATCCCTCTGAACTAAAGTCAGGCTTGGTCCTATCCCCTAGAACATCAGCATTTCTTCAACAGAGGGCCAGGAAATTAAGAAATGAGATACTGGTAGGTCATAAAATGATGAAAGAATTATCCAAAAAATTCCTCATTCTTGAGTAACTGCTTAACCTTTATCAAGTTGATACTTAGAACTCACTTATCCCATTTCTTCAGCTGTTCATAGCTGTGTAGTTAATACTATTACTTCACTTTTATCCAGCTGACCTGCCTTAGGAGGCTTGGACCTAAAGAATACCTTAAAATGTAAAAAGTAAATTGAATCCAGAAAGAAGTGCACAAAAGAGCATGGGGATAATATATAATCCAGGACACAAGTTGTTCTCCTTTTATTTCTACCTTTGCTGAGCTCCTACTTGTAGCAAAATCAAAGTATGTAAACTACAACTGAAACTACTAACAGGAAAAACATAAAAGAGCTTAAAAAATCATCTGCATTTAAACTAACTTCATGGGAGGCCACCATCCTGCGAGGATAAGACCTAGATAACTATCACTGTTTAAAATGATATTTCAAATTCATCTCTTCTGCATTGTTATCCAGACCATTGGAAGTTCAAGCCCCTGTCAAAGTTATTTCTCCTATTCTTTCCCTAGTTTTTAACAAGGCAATTTGATTCAAGAGTAGAACACAACACCATTCACAGGCTTCCTGATCGTTTCTGCTGTATGCTTGTCTTGTGTACACCACCTGGCCTCCTAATTGTGAATTCAGAGGCTGGAAAAAGAGGTGGAGGGTTAGTACTAACTGTATGCGATCGTAGCTCCCAGGATCAGAGCTATTTTTCTGGTCCATTGACCCCATCCTTAAATTTTTAGGCACTATACACCTCTGATTCACGGTCATAAGGTCCATATGTTGCCTCAGTTGAAATGTCAATTTTTCAGCTTCAGAGTCTCCTCACCCCTCCAGATGGGAGCTTCATGAGAACATGAAATCTCTCATCTCAGCTACTTTTTGATCCTTCGAAGGTGTCACTAAGAACTTCTAAGTCTAGTATATGTTGTTGAATGTCCACAGAGAAGTAGGGTTGTTACTACTTGTTTTTCCATTGGATCACCAGCCTTTCCCAGAGTTATCATGTACCCTGCAGTCAGATACTGTGGCTTTCAACCACAAGTTGGTGACAAGAGTCAACACGTGCATTTCTCATACCCTGTCTTGTTGAGATTTCCATTCCTTCGTGACTCCTCTCAAAACCTAGTGAAAGGACCTTGCTTTGATTTGTTGGGAGATAAGCAGTAGTGATGGGATAATTCCTCTGCATTATATCCTCAGTCTTCTCAACTCTCTGCTTAAATGCAAACTAAAATTTATAAATTTCTAAGCTTTCTTTTTATGCATATTTCATTTAAGAGAGGACGGTTAGGTTGTCATCTTTATATGGACTGAAAAAAAAACAGTAGAAAAAGAACTTGTTATATCTCTTCATATTCTTTTTTATCAATCTCGAGCCTCTTCAAGTTAGTAAAATATGTCTTTATAGCCTTGGAGGCAAAAGAAATTGCAAAACAAAAAAAATGAAAGAGAGAGGGAGAAAGAAAGAAATATGATTCATGTATTTTAAAAATATTATTTGCATTGCATTAGTAAAGTACATTTACAAGCTTCTTGAGTAATCCAATAAGCTCATTAAATTACAAACTATTTCTCTTATCAAATTCACCAATTATTAAACATTTGAAAGATACATAATATATTAAGCCCTCATCTGGGCTATTGATCACTTCCTTATACATGTATTTCCTGTATCTACTATCTTACTTTCTCTGGCATTTCTTCTCTTATTCTTCTTGGAGGGCATCTCATTTTCAAACACATCTCAAATTCTGAGTTTCAAAAGTATGTGTGTATTACCACTAAGATATACAGCTGAAACTTCAAAATTAACAAGTCAAGTCTCTAATGAATATTTGACTCATTTTAAAAGACACTGATGCTGGGAAGCTGAAACTCTAGTACTTTGGCCACCTCACGCAAAGAGTTGACTCACTGGAAAAGACTCTGATGCTGGGAGGGATTGGGGGCAGGAGGAGAAGGGGACAACAGAGGATGAGATGGCTGGATGGCATCACCGACTCAATGGACCTGAGTCTGAGTGAACTCGGGAGTTGGTGATGGACAGGGAGGCCTGGTGTGCTGCGATTCATGGGGTGGCAAAGAGTCAGGCACCACTGAGAGACTGAACTGAAATGATAATGAATATAGTAGCAGTCATACTCAAACTATTTAAATTAAAATTTAATTTTTATAATATTCTACCTATAGCTAGTTTTAAAAAGTGTTAAAAGTTATATAGGAAAGTATGACTCCCTCACATTACTACTCAACATCCCCAAATTCTATTCCTTACTGTCAGCCATTTCCTAGTTTTTAGCTGCTCTTATTATTTACTTCCATATTTCCATAAAATAGGCTTATTCAGCTATGTCTGGGATTTTTAATCTTTGTCATGTATTACTGTTCAAAATTATTTATACCTCATATCTCTCCCCATGTTATAGAATAAAATTAAATGGTTCTATTGCTAGCACCATTGATATCTGAGGTTTTTGCTACTTGCAGTCAAAAGAAATTTTAAATGATATATATATGTGTGTGTTTAGTCACTCAGTCATGTCTGACTGTTTGTGACCCTGTGGATTGGAGCCCACCAGGCTCCCCTGTCCATGGGATTCTCCAGGCAAGAATACTGGAGTAGATTGCCATGCTGTCCTGCAGGGATCTTCCCAACCCAGGGATCGAACCCTGGTCTCCCACGCTGCAGGTGGATTTTTTACCATCTGAGCCAACAGAGAAGCCCTAAATGATACATGATAACACTCATTTGAGAAACTGCATCATCCTAAAGGGGCTGTGGTTTTTCCAGTGGTCATGTATGGATGTGAGAGTTGGACTGTGAAGAAAGCTGAGTGCTGAAGAATTGATGCTTTTGAACTGTGGTGTTGGCAAAGACTCTTGAGAGTCCCCTGGACTGCAAGGACATCCAGCCAGTCCATTCTATAGGAGATCAGTCCTGGATGTTTTTTGGAAGGACTGAAACTCCAATACTTTGACCACCTCATGTGAAGAGTTGACTCATTGGAAAAAACTTTGATGCTGGGAGGGATTGGGGGCAGGAGGGGAAGGGGATGACAGAGGATGAGATGGCTGGATGGCATCACCAACTCAATGGACATGAGTTTGAGTGAACTCCAGGTGTTGGTGACAGACAGGGAGGCCTGGCATGCTGTAATTCATAGAGTCACAAAGAGTCAGACACAACTGAGTGACTGAACTGAACTGAACCCAATATAGTAGTCCCATCCTTCAAAACTCAGCCTAGAATCCTCTCTTCCTGTGAAGTCTACACCATCACAATTGTTACCCTACACACACATACACAACACACACACACACACATATTATATTTGTATTCTCTTCTCCCATAACACCACAGGGATACTTTTATCATTGCTTTCTCATTAAAATTGTTAGCCACTTATGTGACTTTCCTGAGAGACCTTAACTACTCAATAGTGTAGTCCATGTCATTCAACATTTTATCATTATGAGCAACTATGGAGGACTTTTAGAAATCATTCAATACACATCTGCTGAGTTGATTTTTTCAGAATTCCTGGTTCTGGTACTTGCTAATCTTTTATTTTATACCTCAAGCTCTTTGCTTGATATGTGCTTCACACTTCTATCATAAATAGCAATTTGCTACAGCAAAAATCTTAGAAATTGATAGGGTGTGTTCTACTTAGGGCAACATCATAATTTTTAAGAAGAAAGAAAGGTGCATACACAGTTTGAAACTTCCACCCTCCAGATGATTCTAATAGTCTGTCCTCATAGTGTCCCCTAGATATTCCCACTGTTCTAAATATCTCACCAAAAGACAATGATGTGTGGAATCCCACATTTATTTCTCTGTAAAAGTTCTCTTAGTGGGCTCAAAGGAAGCTGTCTCCAATTAGACTCTCATACATGTCAAGCCCCAAATTTAAAAAATGTTTTATAAACCTATTATCTTTCCTTCAAATATTATCATTGTTAACAAAACTGTAATGGAACTATTCACTCTGCTCAGAACCTTGTAAATCTTACTTAGGCATCTCTCTTTCCGTTATTCATTGTATGTAATACATTGTCAAAACGAAAATCAGATCATACAACTTTCCTGCTTAAAAGTCTTTGAAGACACATAGGAAAAAAAAAAACACAATAAATCTTTTTATTCCAACTCTGACTCATTTTCCAAAGAGTTATTTCAAAGGATGACTCAGTTTCAAAGCTGGATGGATAAAGGTGACACAATGCAAGATGTCAACTCACAAACAGCATTTAAATTTGCCTAGACAGATGGATTCTCATTGTGAAAGAGTGCCACCAAAAATGGCTGTGATCCAGCAATGAGAATAATGTGGAATCCTAGGGAGGCTTGTGGACTTTCCTGGTGGCTCAGGTTGTAAAGAATCTGCCTGCAATGTAGGAGACCATGTTTCGATCCCTGGGTTGGGAAGATCCCCTGGAGAAGGGAATGGCAACCCATTCCAGTATTCTTGTCTGGAGAATCCCATGGACAAAGGAGCCTGGCTGGCTACAGTCCATGGACTCACAAGAATCAGACACAACTGACTAACACTATCACTTTCAGGAAGGTTTGTATTTCCACCTCGGCTTCCTCACTGAGTCCTGTGTTACAGCCCAGTCTCATCAAGTTATGCAAGGTCATGGGCAAAGGAGTTGAGACTTGAATACTCGATTGGCCTTCTTGCTGTTTCTTCACCTTTGAGGAAGGAATAGGATCAATTCTAGATCTCACTCTTTATAAGCCGCCGAAGTTTGTCACTCAGCTTTATGTCAAGGCACTCTCCACCATGGTGAGATGGAGCTCACCGCCCCTTTACCCCCTTGTCCACACTCTATCACAGTGAGATATCATAGGAGTTAATCTTATGACCTAAACAAGCCTGAGGGTCAGCCTTACAATAGGAGTAACATGGAGAACAGGTGACAGGAAAGAATGAATACTTGGTTATCCCAAGCTATATGTACATTTAAATAAGTCAACCAATCTTAAGATCTTAGTTTTCTGAATGTTGAGCCTTAAGCCAACTTTTTCACTGTCCTCTTTCACTTTCGTTAAGAGGCTTTTTAGTTCCTCTTCATCCTCTGCCATAAGGGTGGTGTCATTTGCATATCTGAGGTTATTAATATTTCTCCCTGCAATGTTGATTCTGGCATCTGGTCCCATCACTTCACGGGAAATAGATGGGAAAACAGTGGGAACAGTGTCAGACTTTATTTCTGGAGGCTCCAAAATCACTGCAGATGGTGATTGCAGCCATGAAATTAAAATTCCTTGGAAGGAAAGTTATGACCAACCTAGATAGCATATTCAAAAGCAGAGACATTACTTTGTCAACAAAGGTCTGTCTAATCAAGGCTATGGTTTTTCCAATGGCCATGTATGGATGTGAGAGTTGGACTATGAAGAAAGTTGAGTGCTGAAGAATTGATGCTTTTGAACTGTGGTGTTGGAAAAGACTCTTGAGAGTCCCTTTGACTGCACGGAGATCCAGCCAGTCTATCCTAAAGATCAGTCCTGGTTGTTCATTGGAAGGAATGATTTTGAAGCTGAAACTCCAATACTTTGGCCACCTCATGTGAAGAGTTGACTCACTGGAAAAGACCCTGATGCTGGCAGAGATTAGGGGCAGGAGGGTAAGGGGATGACAGAGGATGAGATGGCTGGATGACATCATCGACTTGATGGACATGAGTGTGGTAAACTCTGGGAGTTGGTGATGGACAGGGAGGCCTGGCATGCTGCAGTTCATGGGGTGGCAAAGAGTCGAACACAGGCAAGCAACTGAACTGAACTGAACTGAACCTTAAGATAGGAGTGAGGGTGAAGGATTTCCTGAGTCTAGGAAATCTCAGCCACCCAGTCTCTACAAACAGCCTCAGTACTGATCCAGGCTCTTCATTCACACTCACCCACAATTTCGCCCATGCAGTCGTGAATCCCACAGTTTCATTCCTCTGATGGACAGCCACACCAAGGGAGCAACTGAACACGAATGCTCATAAACATCTTGGAAGTACCAAATCATTTAAAAATCCTCAAAAATAGATTTTCTTTTTTTCCTCCAGAACAAAAATTATTTTTAAATGAATTGTGGCATACTGCTTGAGTCTTTATTCTTAGCATACAATGAAACATGATAACCAATTATATACAGCCACTTTTATGTTGGCTACATTAATTTTTCCCCTCTTCACCTTCAGTTCAGTTCAGTTCAGTTGCTCAGTCATGTCCGATTCTTTGCAACCCCATGAGCTGCAGCACACCAGGCCTCCCTGTCCATCACCAACTCCCGGAATCCACCCAAACCCATGTCCATAGTGCTGGTGATACCATCCAACCATCTCACCCTCTGTCATCCCCTTCTCTTCCTGCTCTCAATTTTT
Organism: Madoqua kirkii; assembly: GCA_006408675.1. Lineage (NCBI taxonomy): Eukaryota > Metazoa > Chordata > Mammalia > Artiodactyla > Bovidae > Madoqua > Madoqua kirkii. The sequence goes on along the minus strand of SJYC01081639.1, from coordinate 1,867 downwards.
CCCAGCATCAGGGTCTTCTCAAATGAGTTAGCTCTTCACATCAGGTGGCCAAAATATAGGAGTTTCAGCTTTAACATCAGCCTTTCCAATGAACACCCAGGACTGATCTCTTTTAGGATGGACAAGTTGGATCTCCTTGCAGTTCAAGGGACTCTCAAGAGTCTTCTCCAACACCACAGTTCAAAAGCATCAGTTCTTCAGCGCTCAGCTTTCTTCACAGTCCAACTCTCACATCCCTTAGCTACGTTATTATCTTTCACTCCAGCTGCTACACATTTCTTCCTCTTACTTTACATCTGTTAATGACATTCATCTAACAGTGTCATTTAGTCACTAAGTCATGTCCGACTCTGTGACCCCATGGTCTGCAGCATGCCAGGCTGCAAATTCAGGGAAGAAGTCAGATTTTCAATGAAAAAACTCTTTATTTTAACTCTGTCAGACATTCTGCCTGGAAAGAAATATACCAGTGTCCTCAATTTAGGATTCATGGATTGACTTCAAAATTGCAATAAATCCCCTGAATTATATGAAAAGTAATTAAATATTCACATAAAATGTTTTTCTTAGGGTGATAGCTCAAATATTTCAAAATATTCTCAATTGTGCTTTTTACAAATTATATTCCCACTGAAACCTGGAATACAAGATATACGCTTGCTAAGAATGTCAGTATTATTTTAGATAAGCATAACACCTCTGTAAATTTGGGTTTACAGTGTATCTTCCATTACAGTATTAAAATTTATCTTTCTAAAATCTTGTTTTAGGATAGTCCTGGAAAAAATGACCTTATAGCTTCCTTATCAAAGACTCAGTGAATTTGGACAGATTCATTGTTTAAATTCACTCCTGCTGAGAATAATTATAAAAACCATGTTTTCAAAACAAAGTCATAAAGCTTGTTGTTGAAAATTCACACTAATGACCCAATAAGATTCAGATAGTTTTCACTGTGAATTACCTTTTTTTTTGTTTTGTTCACGCTTTTTAAAGCAATATATATTTTAAGTGGAGTGCATTATTCTATATATTTACAAATTTTGACAAGCTTGTTATCCAACCTTATTCATGACACATCATACTCTTTTTCTCAATAGGTGTAAGTCTGAAAGTTTAAGTGACTTCTATTCATAATCACAGAGTAAGTAAATTATGGAGCTGGGTTTCACACCAAGCTATTTTCATATCAAGTCTAGCCTGTTTTGTTCATAACCACTCTGGCTCTTGGACAGATGGAGGCAAAGAAACTATTTTTTATTGCCTCCAGGAGATATTCATTTTCCTAATATTTTGTTAAGAAAACCACTCAAGATAGAGAAACAACATTATATGGTATCATAATGCAGGAAAAAGGTAGCACAATTAATTTTCAAGGTAACTGTTTGACTTAATTAAAAATAAATTAATGTATGTATACATACCCACACATAAATACATCTTTATACAGTTTTGATACAGGATTTGAAAACATAGATACTTAACATTCTTCAACAGAATTATTGAGACACTCTGACCTTATGATAAACCAGAAGCGTGGTTCCAATGATTATTTGCTGCTGTGGTGGTGGTGGTACTCAACCAGTTCATTGAGACCCCATGGACTGTAGCCTGCCAGCTTCTCTGTCCACGGAATTTTCTAAGCAAGAATATTGGACTGGGTTGCCATTTGCTACTCCAGGGATCTTCCCTACCCAAGGATCAAAACTGCGATTCTATGTCACCTGCATTGGCAGGAAGATTCTTTACCACTGAGCCACCTAGGAAGCCCTGCTAATAGCTTATTTTGCTGTTAACCAAGGGAAATCCAGATAACTAAACTTGATAAATCAGTTAACTTAATTTCATGTGTTTAGATCTTTTTTCC
>SJYC01081637.1:0-11572 GCA_006408675.1 Madoqua kirkii | reverse complement strand
ACTCCGAGAGATGCTGATGAACAGGGAGGCCTGGCGTGCTGTGAGTCATGGGGTTACAAAGAGTTAGACCCAACTGAGAGGCTGAACTGAACTGAACTGAACTGAAGAATGCTATGAGTTGAGGAAATTTTTATTACAGTAACAATATTTCATTAACAAAACCCTGGATATTAAATGATCTATGCTACCACCTCCTTCTATCATCCGCACAGAGAAATAGTACTGATAAAGGCATAGATAGAAAACAGACAGCAAAATGTGACTCCAAGTTGATTCATTTAATTTAGAGAAAATAGTCTTATATTATCAGAACTAGGTTGGCAGTCAAGCCGGATTCACAGATACATCTTCAAAATACAACTCTCCAAAGCTTCAAGGCCCCTCTTTTATGAATTTGGCCCTTTCAAGTTTATCAGAAGTAACTGTTAGGGTTAGTGTTAGGGTCAGGGAAGAGGTCAAATCTTTTGCCCTTCACACTTGAGAGTATACATTCCCCAAAAGTTGAAGCAAATTGAAACTTTTGAAGTAAATAAAAAGGAGAACCAAACTCTCTACATTATTGATTTTCACCAGAATGACTTCTAAATACAATATGTTAATTTGTATAGTATCCATTACAGATTAACAACACATTCCATTCCTTTCAGAAGTATAGAGTCTTTTCCTCTTCTCCCCGATCCATCATGTCACTCTTTTCTTGCTTTACTCTAGCCCTTTATCCCAAGAAGACCAGCTCCATCCAAGAGTACTCCATAAGCCATATGCTGGTCATACTCCCCCCAAATATCTCCATCCCTAAATTCACTTTTAAATACTCATATGTAATCTTGACCTAGAAATTAGGACCATCTCTAATGTCCAAAACTGAATTCATTATTTTTTCCTCAGCTGTATTCTGTTTCCTACTTTGCAGGGGCATACATATTCACTCAGTCTCCCAAGACAGCAATCAATTTTTAATGTACATGTTGGTTCACTTGTTTGTTTGTTTTGCATTAAGAAAATTATTTTTGCAGTATGTCCTTGTTAGTTATCTGTTTTAAGTATAGCAGCAAGTACATGTCACTCCTGCGTGTTCTTCAGTCTCCCCTAAGCCATAAGATGAGAACAGAGCTGTCATTCAAAAAATATGTTAAGAACAACATACAGATAAATAAATCAATGTCATTACTCAGTTTTGTTTATTGACTTTAGAGTAATTACTTCACAGTTAAATTGTTAAAAATAACTTTAAAAATTTAGTTATGTGACTATCTATATATGGTTTCTGATTTTGTATACATTTTTAATCCAAATGGTTCTTGGACTGTGTTTTAAATGTACCAAAAATACAAATACATTTCTGGAATTATCAGTCATTTTTGTGTAAAGAATCACACTTTCACTTATATTGCCATTTATACTTCCTCTTTCTCTGGGCAGCCTGCATTCTAAAGATCCTTGCCAAGTAACCAATTACATTTGTATCACTTTAAGCTAATTTGGGCTTCTATTAGGAGCTCTGTTTGAGACTATTTAATTCATCAGCATGTGCCTAATACAGTTTAGGTGCTCTGTCAATTCTGCACCTTCCCATGTAGTTTCCTACCTTTATTTAACTAATTCCATGTAACCATTTTGTAATCACTTCTAATAACATTTGATGGAAAATTGTACAAAGTGCATTTCTAGAATGTGAAGCTCATACAGTATCATTACGATCTGATTGTTTCTAATGATTAACTGGCAACACAATTTCTTAAGCACCTTAGTAATACCTACTGGGCAAAACAATGGTTTATTTGAATGAAGAAGGTTGAAAAAACCTTCTACTTCCTCATCTTGGATTCCCTGCTACACAGAGAGACTAACTAGAAAATAAAACTTCGCCAATGAAGTCTGAAGGGCTTTAACTTTTTTATCAAAGAAAAGTGAAAGCCTTAGTTGCTCAGTTATATCCAATTCTCTGCAATCCCAGGGACTGTAGCCTGCCAGGCTCCTTTGTTCATGGAATTCTCCAGGCAAGATTATTGGAGAGGGTAGCCATTCTCTTCTCCAGGGAATCTGTTTGACCCAGGGATTGAACCTAGGTCTCCTGGATTGCAGGAGGATTCCTTACGGTCTGAGGCAGCAGAGAAGCCAGAAGAATGTGCATAAATACTACACACAGTTGTCTTAATAAAATACCTTTTTCCCCAAAGGATATTGTATTTGGGGGATAGATTTCATCTGAAAGCTTCCTCTCTTAAACAGAAATTGGCTTTTAAAGATAGATTCCTCTCTCCTACACTTTACCAACTCTACCATCCTAATCTAGAGATAAGAGATGAAGTAAAAAGAAAATATGGATGGCAAACAAAGCAGAGAAATGCAAAGGGACATTGTATATCAGACAAAAGCAAATCTCCTTGGAAATACTGTTGGTAAAGTCTTTGAACTTTGGGGAAAACTTGGAGCAAATTATTGAGGAATACACTGGTATCAGAAATAAAATCTAAAACAAGAAAGCAATCATTTACATGCATGGTGTTGCATGTGAACAGAAAAGGAAAGGAAATCCACAAAAGAATGGTGTAAAATCAGCACTGCTAATTAAGATTTAGATAGACGCTGATCAACAGAAATTTTTTCTTAGACACACATGGCCAAGATTTTCATTTTCCTTAGTGAGGAATAACTGGGAGATAATAGCACATCTATAGTGTTAAATGTTGGACATGACTAAAGCAACTTAACATGCATGCATGCATTGGAGAAGGCAATGCAACCCACTCCAGCATTCTTGCCTGGAGAATCCCAGGGCAGCCCTGTGGGCTACCATCTGTGGGGTCGCAGAGTCGGACACAACTTAAGTGACTTAGCAGCAGCAGCAGTGTTAAATGTGCTGAAGCTCCTCTGTGTATTTATTGTATATGTATTCATATGTAAGTATATGTATTTATGCATTATTTAAGTATATATATATTTATATGTAAGTATATATGTATATCAATGTCTGTATATATATTTCTATGTACATACCTATATGTATTTATACATAAGCTTTTATGTATTTGTTATTATTGTTGTTACAGTTATTATAATTATAGTGTGGTTCTGCTGCTGCTGCCAAGTCACTTCAGTCGTGTCCAACTCTGTGTAACCCCATAGACAGCAGCCCACCAGGCTCCCCCGTCCCTGGGATTCTCCAGGCAAGAATACTGGAGTGGGTTGCCATTTCCTTTTCCAATGCATGAAAGTAAAAAACGAAAGTAAAGTCACTCAGTCCTTAGTGACCCCATGGACTGCAGCCTACCAGGCCCCTCCGTCCATTGCATTTGCCAGGCAAGAGTGCTGGAGTGGGGTGCCATTGCCTTATCCATAGTGTGGTTCATTCATTCTCAAATATTTTTAATCTTCTCTTTATAAATTCTATATTCTAGTATCCAAAGTGGAAAATCAGGTAAATGATTTTTGTTGATTACTTGTTGAATCTTGGCTCTCCAAAAATATCGTTCAAACAGCCTATCAGTCAAACAAAGCTAGATGTGCATTATCTCAGCAAGGAGAGGCACTACTATATCAGAGCCTCTCAAAAAGAAAGGTGAATTCATAATATTCATAAGGTTTTGGAATCCGGCTTAAGTCTAATCTTTCAGTATGTGTCACAGACCGGGGATGAGATGAGGATTGATCAGAATTGGGGAAGGGTCATACTAATACTAGTTTGGAGCTGGTGAACATGGCAAGACTTGGATTTTGAGGTCAAGAGGCTCCAAATAGTTGGGGAAGTAGACAATCTGTCAAAGTTATCTTTTTAAGAGTTCAACAGTTTGATATTCATCTAAATGATTTTCTCCATAACATTAAAGTTATTTGGAACCTTTATCTTCCCAAGACAGAGATTCCTAGAAATAATAAAAGCATGCTGATGAAGTCAGTGAAATGGTAAAGTCAAACTAGTTTAGTACAAACAAACAGTAATCCGTGAGGATGTAGTTGATTTTTGTTTCAAAGCTACATAAATAAAGCTATATTTTGTAGCTCAGTTTCTCCTGGTCTGCATTTTAGGCACTGAGTTAGTGTCTTTGTCTGTCTCGCTTACTCTCTGTTTCTCTCTGCCTCACTCGTTCTGACTTATATCTAGAAATTCAGAGAAGGCTACAAGAACAGTAGGACACTTAAGAGAGGTTATAATGGTGAACATTTATTTTGCACATAAAGCATGTAATGGGGTAATGGAAATTCTAGAGAAGGCAACAGTACAAATAAAAGTCAGATTTTAGCAATTTTAGGGTATGAGAAGGGAACGGAAAATAGTTCATTGTCCTGAAGGATTGCAATTAACTTTGGTAGAGCTCTTTTTCTTTTCAAAAGACAAAGGCATGTGTATTAGGAAATTTCAAGTGAAATAACAAACAATGCTTAAGTGCCAGATCTACAGATTTTTCCTTAATATACTACTCTGCTAGCAAAAGAAACCAGGTCAATGATCTCTTGTGAAATTCCTATTTCTTCATATAATATGGAATGTGGCCTTCCTTTTCCCTTCTTCTAAAACTATAACCAACTGAGATGAAAGGAAACATTGTTCTGTCTGATATTTCATGGCAGCTGTTTGATTCACCACATACAAGTTCAAGATGAAAAAAAAAAGCTTTTATCTAGCTTTCTACTAAATATCTATTTCCCCTCAAAAATTAAAAAAATCTGACTCCATGAGTGTATGTGCTTTGTTTCTACTTTTGCTGTATTTAAATAATTGAAGAAATAGCTTGTTTGTATTGGCCAGTAATAATGAAGTTGCATGGGAAATATGACAATATGCAAGGCACAGAAGAAAATGGCTAGAGCAATGAGTGCATGAACAAGACAGAATATGGTACACACGGGTTAGTATTAGAAGCAAAGATACCAACCATTGGAACAGGAGGGAAGTGAGGGTACACTGTGAGAATACTCTGAAATTCTCTGATGGCTCCATTTTACTCAAAGGAATAGGAATAAGATTACCAATGGAGAGTAGAAATGGAAGAGAGGTATTGGAGACTTGAATAGAGAGGAATGAATACAAAATAATGCAAAATACAAAATAATGATCTCACAGCTTACGAGTATTCTGGAAATTTATCCTTGCCTGTCAGCATTAAGGATTCATTAGAGGCTAGTGATTATGAATTTAAAATGAGGCTGACAAATTGGTGTGGGTTTTCCTGCAGCCACATTCAGTTACACAAGGATAGAGACTGAAGAGGTGAAGAGTTGGATTTAACCTAGGTTGTAATTTAGCCAAAGGAGATGACAGAATGAGAGAGGAACCTAGCAATCACGGGGTATGCAAAAAAGAGGTAACCTTTATTGACCTCAGAATGAAAACTGCTAGAGAAGGAAGTGAACAGTCTATGAATATATTTAAACCTACTGAATTTTATACTTTGATTAATTAATTATGTGGTACGTGAACTATATTTCGATAAGTTGTTACCAAAAAAATTTAAAAGGGAAGGTGAGAAAGAGGAAGAAAGTTGAAAAAACAGGATGATGATGAAACAGAACAGGGAAATGAAAAAGGAAGTATGCCCCCAAGCCCAACAATCATTAAAATTTAATTTGGCAACATTTCTTCAAATATGTCCTCCTGGTTTCCTCATGTGGCAATGTTTGGTGACTTCCAGATGTGGCAAGTTGTACAAGTTTTATCAATTCACATTTTTAGAGTCTATGTAAAATGGCTATTTCTACCCTTTGAGTTATGACAGATCTTTTTATCATTATGAGACTTTAGTAGTAAAATTATTTAGGATGCTAAGTAGACTGATGAAAGGTTTGGGGAGTTGGTTAAAATATCACTACTAGTTTGATGTGTGCACACTTGTGTGCTCAGCTCAGTCACTTCAGTCATGTGCAATTCTGTGTGACCCCATGGACTATAACCCTTGGGGCTCCTCTGTCCATGGGATTCTCCAGGCAAGAATACTGGAGTGGGTTGCCATGCCTTCCTCCAGGGGATCTTTCCAACCCAGAAATCAAACGCACATCCCGAGTGTCCCCTTTATTGGTAGGTGGGTTCTTTATCACTAGTGCCACCTGGGAAGCCCCCAGTAGTTCAGTCAGATTAGTTAAAGAAAAAATAGTTTCTGTATCCATTGCGTTTAATTTTTGTGTGAGTCCTCTTTCACCTGGTTCTGTGTTTCCTTCTGCAAGGATCTCTTCTAGGGTAATGCTGGAGGCCTTTTGCCCATCCCCACACTTGTGCCTTTCTGGGGTAGGTGTGATTGATCTGAGTGTTGAATTTGGAAAACTAGACCTGTAGATCCACTTCCTAATATAGGAGAAGCTGCCTCCCCCAAGCAGCAAACATTCTTTCTCTATGCCACAATCTTAATAGGGTAGGTCCTTGCAGATCATGATGCCTGAAGTATTTCAAGCATTCTCCCTTTCTGGACAACACACATCTCATAGATACAAGAACTAAAATTTGAACTTGGAGGGTGGCTTTATAGCTTACCATCTTAGGCATTAGTCTACATAGCATCTGTGATTTCACGTCAGGAAATTGGGATGAATACCCATGTGATTAAGTAAATGGGGAAGAAAACTCACCCCCCTTGCTTATAATGTGAAGACTGTAAGAGACAAGTGGGATGTAATCAAAAAACAAAAACCTTCGCTTTTTTGGTTTTGTTCTAATCCGGTGGTGCTAGTGAAGAATCTGCTTGCTGGTGCAGGGGATGCAAAAGATACAGGTTCAGTCCCTGGGTCAGGAAGATCCCCTAGAGTGGGAAGTGGCAACCCACTCCACTATCCTTGCCTGGAAAGTTCCCTGGACAGAGGAGCCCAGTGGGGCCAGTCCATTGGGTCACAAAGAGTTGGACACGACTGAACAACTGCACGCACGCACGCACGCACACACACACACACACACACACACACATGCTACGGCACTTCTTACCACACCAGCGGAAATGCCCATGTCTTGAACTTGATATTGAGGTTGCAAAGAAATAGATATTGATTACATGTTTCAGAGACTGGATCAAGAGAAAGCAAGGGTTAAAATGTAACTGGAGAAGGAGTCAGACAATCAATGAGGCTAGTGAGTAATCCAAGGTATTTAATCTACTATATACGGTTGCAAATCTACTGGAAGTCAATTTGAAACAAGAGGGAAAAGGTTTTCAAGGGAAAGAAAGCAAAACCTTGGAAAACAGAGCCACAAAAGGTAGGGATGGGGGGAAAGGAAAAAAATAAAGCAAAGATGATATTTTGACATTGGATAAATGAAGGATATGGATTTCATCCTGAGACCCAAAGCAAGACAACTTTTAAACATTAATCAGAAAAAGAGGATGATCAATGACCCTGTTTTAACCCAGCCCAGTTAAACAGCATACTGAAAATCATCCAGCTACATTCAAAAGAAGGTTAAAGCAACCAGAGTTTATCCATTATCAAAAAGGAGTCAGAAAAACAAAATGAATTTATTGGAATAAAGAATAGCTTTTTTTTTGTATTTTCTGATGAATCTGTGCCATCAATTATTTCAAATGAAATAATTATTATTTTGTTCTATATAACAAAATAAGTGTACTATAATCTTTCAATAGACAGGTTGATTTTCTCAATGAGAATCTAATATTTTAGGTATGCTCTGTATTTAGTAGTAAGCTATACTTTCCCATCTCAAGGGTGCCGTTCAAACAAGGAAATTCATTCACAGAGGTCAAAAAGGAAAAGAAATGTCTACAGCAGCAGTAAAAGCAATCATCTCCCATTTTATGTTTTACAGGGTTTTTAAGCCATAGTAAAGTTTCAATCACACCCCCCTTAAAGTACATGATTCTGATGCCAAAGCACAGTGGCAAGGACATGGTCAAACAATATGCCTAATTTGTTTCCTTGTACAGTTGACCTTGTGGAATGTTCTAGAATTGAAAATAATCTCTGTTACATGCCATCCTGCAAGTATGCTAAAACTAAATATTTCTTGTGAGCTTTTAATGAAAAATGGATTTTAATTATATTCACTTGCTATGCAAATTAGGCTTGAATCCACCAGTTCATTAATATCATATCTGAGGTAGCAAAATAAATACACCACCTTAATTTTATTAAACATGCTTTGAGTCCTTAGATACTACAGAATGTGAATTTTTAATTATGATACAAATTAACAGATTGTCTTATTACTTGATATAATGTTTGTTGTTAGCTGATGTAAATACTTGCAAATATCGTGCATATGCAGGATTTCTTTCTTTTGTTGACATTCACAAGAAAAATCTCTTTATAAAGTTCATTTTCATTTGCAATTGTAGATTAGTCCTGAGCGTTTCTTCCTCATTACGCCTGAATCATTAATCATACAAAATGAATGCAGCATCACTTTTTGTTCTCCAGAATGATGTGCTTTGTGATGAATACTTATTATCATAAATCTTTCTAAAAGAGCTCCTAATAGCATCCAATAACTTGTAACATCAGTGAGTAAAATTTAAAGTGTATTCCTTTCCACCAGCTTTTATATCTGAAGGCAGTATCATCAATTTTCACAAGGACAATTTAAACCACAAACATGTAAAAACAAATATCAGCAATGTAAAACACATTTTCTACTGTCTTTCTCCTGAACAGAATTCCATAATGTCTTTCCTTTTTTTTTTCTTTCTGCCCCCCAACAGCCCCCCTGCCCCTCAACTTCTAAAGTCATTAGAACCAGCTGCTCAATGATTAGTTCATTTAGCCTTGGTGAAACAAGCTTACATTAATTTGTTGTTGTTCAGATTCAGAGCATTTACAAACATTGCCCAATCCCAAAGTGAACCCAAACCAAACATTCTTGTGTCCTTGGGAGAACGTCCTAAAAAATGTAATTAATATTTGTAGCCCAAAACACAAAAACAAATTTAAAACAAGACCAAAGGGAATACATTCAAAAGAAGGTTAAAGCAACCAGAGTTTATCCATTATCAAAAAGGAGTCAGAAAAACAAAATGAATTTATTGGAATAAAGAATAGCTTTTTTTTTGTATTTTCTGATGAATCTGTGCCATCAATTATTTCAAATGAAATAATTATTATTTTGTTCTATATAACAAAATAAGTGTACTATAATCTTTCAATAGACAGGTTGATTTTCTCAATGAGAATCTAATATTTTAGGTATGCTCTGTATTTAGTAGTAAGCTATACTTTCCCATCTCAAGGGTGCCGTTCAAACAAGGAAATTCATTCACAGAGGTCAAAAAGGAAAAGAAATGTCTACAGCAGCAGTAAAAGCAATCATCTCCCATTTTATGTTTTACAGGGTTTTTAAGCCATAGTAAAGTTTCAATCACACCCCCCTTAAAGTACATGATTCTGATGCCAAAGCACAGTGGCAAGGACATGGTCAAACAATATGCCTAATTTGTTTCCTTGTACAGTTGACCTTGTGGAATGTTCTAGAATTGAAAATAATCTCTGTTACATGCCATCCTGCAAGTATGCTAAAACTAAATATTTCTTGTGAGCTTTTAATGAAAAATGGATTTTAATTATATTCACTTGCTATGCAAATTAGGCTTGAATCCACCAGTTCATTAATATCATATCTGAGGTAGCAAAATAAATACACCACCTTAATTTTATTAAACATGCTTTGAGTCCTTAGATACTACAGAATGTGAATTTTTAATTATGATACAAATTAACAGATTGTCTTATTACTTGATATAATGTTTGTTGTTAGCTGATGTAAATACTTGCAAATATCGTGCATATGCAGGATTTCTTTCTTTTGTTGACATTCACAAGAAAAATCTCTTTATAAAGTTCATTTTCATTTGCAATTGTAGATTAGTCCTGAGCGTTTCTTCCTCATTACGCCTGAATCATTAATCATACAAAATGATGCAGCATCACTTTTTGTTCTCCAGAATGATGTGCTTTGTGATGAATACTTATTATCATAAATCTTTCTAAAAGAGCTCCTAATAGCATCCAATAACTTGTAACATCAGTGAGTAAAATTTAAAGTGTATTCCTTTCCACCAGCTTTTATATCTGAAGGCAGTATCATCAATTTTCACAAGGACAATTTAAACCACAAACATGTAAAAACAAATATCAGCAATGTAAAACACATTTTCTACTGTCTTTCTCCTGAACAGAATTCCATAATGTCTTTCCTTTTTTTTTTCTTTCTGCCCCCCAACAGCCCCCCTGCCCCTCAACTTCTAAAGTCATTAGAACCAGCTGCTCAATGATTAGTTCATTTAGCCTTGGTGAAACAAGCTTACATTAATTTGTTGTTGTTCAGATTCAGAGCATTTACAAACATTGCCCAATCCCAAAGTGAACCCAAACCAAACATTCTTGTGTCCTTGGGAGAACGTCCTAAAAAATGTAATTAATATTTGTAGCCCAAAACACAAAAACAAATTTAAAACAAGACCAAAGGGAATATAAAATTCACAAAATTTGATTGCAGTTATTAAATGGCACTTTGGAGTCTTTAAAATTAATTTCCTCTTACAAATTGCTAAATTTTGACTTCCTCTTTAAAGTTAGCCTGTTTGATACAAGGTGTAATTTCCAGGAAACACTGAGATCATGTACGGCACAATATGAAGACATTTTCATATATATTTCATCTAACGATTTTTGTTACTGTCTTTGTTTCAGCCTGAAGTAGTTTTAGAATCATCGTAAAAAGATAAAAATGTCAGGTTGTAAAATTTTCTACAGTTGAGACAGATGAAAATAATTGTTGCCTCTCCCACAGGTGAAAAAAAATCATGAATAGAAAGTTATTTAAAGTTATTTAAGCACTTCATGATTATTATAACAATTATAATAATTTGCTGAGTTCTTGCAACTGTGCTCTCAGGACAAGCTTTAATTCCATTGATTTCACTGAGTCCACATAATAGCCTAGTTTATAAATGAGTAGAATGAGACTCGGATGGCTTATGTGGACACCCTCAAAATACCTTAATGAATAAGTGCCACAGGGTGAAATTAGAATGTGAAATTTTCTATATTCAAACCCATCTTCTTTCATCATACATCTTTTTATTGGTTATCTCCATTTGTCTTAGCTTTAAAATTATGGGCATGGTCTTAGATCCCTGCTACAAATAGATGTGGGCATGTGCACTCATAAAGATAAAGTGAAAGTGCTAGTCACTCAGTTATGTCCAACTGTTTGAGACTTCATGGTCTGTAGCCCACCAGGCTCCTCTGTCCATGGAATTCTCCAGGCAGGAATACTGCAGTGGATTGCCATTTCCTTCTCCAGGGAGTCTTCCCAAGCCCAGGATCAAACCTGGGTCTCCTGCATTGCAGGCAGATTCTTTACTGTCTGAATGTAGGTATAATAGTTCATATAGGCCTATAGCTGAGCTAAAGACCCACATCACAAAGATTTTGTTATGTGTTTTACAAAAGTAACTTCTACCTTTTATAGGAACCGACTGAGAGAAATGTATTGCTATTTCTAATGGTATCACTTTTTAATATACTGGAAGTATTAATATAGAATAATAAGTAAAATTAATGTAAATGTATTATTTAATGCTTCCTATGTATTTTTAGGAGAAATTTACATTATAAAATAACTCAATTGGTCCTA
>SJYC01081635.1:0-48081 GCA_006408675.1 Madoqua kirkii | reverse complement strand
CATAATATTTAAATATTCTGACAGTTTTAAGGTTTCCAATTTTATTAGTTCACTATGGATTTCATCATTTAATGTAAAAATGGAAAGGTTACAGTGTAACATGTTTATTTCCAAAATACAAAATACTAAAGATGTTTTTTTCTTTTGGTAAAATTTTAGGACTACTTTGTTGATTAAGATGTTTGGTTTGTTTGGGTTTATAAGCTGAATTACTTGATTGAACTCAGTTTTTTCATTGTCTCAACTTTGGAGAAATTATTAAAATGCCTATGTAAATACATTTACAAATGTAACATACAGGCATATCTGAAATCCATGTATCTTTAAAAGAAAAGTTAACTTTTTTCCTCAAGTTTTCAGATTTGAGTTAATCTTGGTGCTATTGTGAAAACACTTGAGAAGGAACAGGGGATTGTAAATCTGGAGTTTTCCTCTTCTACTATTTATCAGTTTCCACTATATTTTCATTTTCATAAGTTTTTATGATCTGTGCTAATAAAATATTCTCTTAAATATGTTTTATTATAGTCAATAGTCAGTGGCAGATAATAATACTGAGCTATGCTAGTGTTTGCATATAAGCCCTGTTTATCCCTTTAAACTTTAAAAACAATGAAATGTAGATTTTCTCCATGCTTTGGTCAAACACTGCATTTTTAACTTTAATAGGTTCCCTAAATCCATCCACAATTTTTAAATACTCTGACAGTTATTCTACCTAGTAGATTATTTAAATGAATTAAGCTATTTAATCCCCTCTGTATTTAAAATAATAGACTATTTCACCACAACAGAATTTTAATTTCTACTCTATCTTCTCCAGTGGAAATAAATGTGTAATTAGTCCACTCACAGCAGGGTGTGAATAATCATTTTCTAAAGGGCTTGTCTTTCATCTTTTCAGTTGTATACTTCCTAGAATATGTGAAAGCTTTTTTCATTCATTTAGTCAGTGAACAAACACCCTAAGGCTCTCTGCTATAGAGAGATTTCAAAAAGGAAACCAACAACAACTTTGTCCTCAAGAAAAGCCCAGTTTACTAGAGAAATGAAGTAAGTCCCATGCACAGGTCAACTAACTCAGACTCATCCTTGTTGCTCATGAGGTGGTCCTAACTTGAGTATCAACAAAGCTGGAAACAAAAATCAGAGAGAAGTTGACCCAGTGTGCTCCCTGGTCCTCACTGTTGTGCACAGCACTCCTCACAGCACGCTCGCTCCCTGGCTCCTTACTCCTACACTAACCCACAATGGCTGTGCAGAAAGGGTGTTTCAGACAGAGGAAAAGAAACACAACTTTTCTTCCAAAGCTCAAAGAAATGCATTAGCATTTTGTTCTAAAGTAATAGGCCAAGTGGCACGATATTATTTTCATCTTAGCAGAGTTATCTGGGCAACACTTGAAAATAGGTTGTAAGAAAGAAAAAGAAACCAATGAAACCTATTCCACACACCCTCCATTCTAAGCAGAAATAAGAACCTGAATGAAGAAATGATAGTGAGGGACTTCCCTGGTGGTCCAGTGGCTAAGCCTCCATGTTCCCAATGCAGAGAGGTGCCAGGTTTGATTCTTGGTTGGGGAAGTAGATCCTACAAGCCGCAACTAGGTCCCCCATGCCACAGAGAAGATGATGAAGATCTGCACACTGCAACAAAGACCCGGTGCAGCCAAATTAATAAATTAATTAATCTTCAAAAAGAAGTGATAGCAGGAATGGAGAAGAGGGAATAATGAGAAGATATTTTAAGAAAGGATTTGATGGCCCGTTGATGCAGAGAATGAGATAGAAAGAAGAATCTAGGGTAAGCATATGCATTTGGCTGGGATGAACGGCCAGATGGTGATTCTCTTCACTGAACTGGGACAGAAACAGATTGAGGGTCTTGTAGGAAAGTAAATGATGAGTTTCATTCCAGTCATGCTGAACTTGAGGTATTTGTTGGAGAAGTCCAACGAGAGGCTGGATGCATTTATTGCAAAATCAGTAAGAAAAACGTGCCATGGCAGCTTACATTAGGTAGTTTTAACAGTGATAATTGTAGCCAGCAACAGAACTGAAATGATACAAGGCACTTCAAATAAGAGAAAAGAGAGCAAACAGCAAAACCTTAGATAACACCCATATTTAAGAACCTGGCAAGGGAAGAAAGCTGCTGTGAAAGAGAATGAAATGTATGGAAGCTCTTTTTTTTTTTTTTTCCTTTTGCACCCACCAGACACTGCTTCCCTGAACAAATGAACATTGTCAGCTACATAGAATTTCCTTGGAAAGATGTCCATTTTTTTTCAGCGATGCTGTCATTGCTCAAAGCATTTTATTAGGTTCTCTTTCATCTTCCCTCTGAACCAGCAGCATTTTCTTTTTAATAACATCAATGGTGGCAAAGCTTTATCCTTTGACAATAAATGTGTTTCTTTAGAAAGAGCTCAGATGTCAACAAGATGTAACTCTCCAGTAGTTATAGTTATTTTCCCTCAAATACATTTTAAACTGACTGTGATGGCAATTTTGAAGTTAAAAGTTTGAAATTAAAAGTAAAAATCTACATTTTAATCATCTTCAAAAAGTGACTTCTTTGGAAAACATTTACTGAGTAAGTTTATTATATTATTTATATAAACATAATCAGACTTTATATATTCACATGTTAAATGACCTGATCTTTAAGTAGCATTACTGAATCTACACAAATCATTGTGGCTTCTGACTTATACAAACCTGTCAACTGTCTTACTGAGATTAGTGACTCATTGTAAATGCAGAACCCATTTTCAAGTTTCATTAAAATTCTTAAACGCCCTCACATTTTTAGACATAACAGCCAACCCTCCCCATTTTGGGTTCTGCACCCTCAGGTTCAACCAACCATAAATGAAAGATATTTGAAAAAAAAAAAATCCAGCTTTCGACAAGCAAAACTTGAATTTGCTATGCTCCAGCAGCTATTTACATGTCATTTACATTGTATTTAAAACTATTTACATAGCATTTACATTGTATTAGGTATTACAAGTCATCTAGAGATGATTTAGAGTATTTGAGAGGATATGCATAAGTCATATGTAAATACTGCATCATTTTATGTAAGGACTTCAGCATTCATAACTTTTGGTGTGTGTGGGAGGGTCCTGGGACCAATCCCCCATGTATGCTGAGGAAGGATTCCACTTCACTGCTTGTGCACTACTGAATAATCTGAAATTGCCACTTGTCTGTCTTATCAAAAAGACGTTGAGGTATAGATATGTCACCTGTCCCAGTAGTTAACAGCTCTTGGCAATCTTCCTTATTTCTTCTTTAAATTGTTTCCATAGCTGTAATTTAATTGCATTTCTAGTACGATTCCAAGGCCAAGTTTGCCTGTTACTCCAGGTCTTTCTTGACTTCCTACTTTTGCATTCCAGTCCCCTATAATGAAAAGGGCATCTTTTTTGGATGTTAGTTCTAAAAGGTCTTGTAAGTCTTCATAGAACCATTCAACTTCAGTTTCTTCAGCATTACTGATTGGGGCACAGGCTTGGATTACCGTGATATTGAATGGTTTGCCTTGGAAATGAACAGAGATCATTCTGTCGTTTTTGAAATTGTATCCAAGTACTGCATTTTGGACTCTTCTGTTGACCATGATGGCTACTCCATTTCTTCTAAGGAATTCCTGCCCTCAGTAGTAGATATAATGGTCATCTGAATTAAATTCACCCATCCCAGTCCATTTTAGTTCGCTGATTCCAAGAATGTTGACATTCACTCTTGTCATCTCTTGTTTGATCACTTCCAAATTGCCTTGATACATGGACCTAACATTCCAGGTTCCATTGCAATATTGTTGTTTACAGCATGGGACCTTGCTTCTATCACCAGTCACATCCACAACTGGGTACTGTTTTTGCTTTGGCTCCATCCCTTCATTCTTTCTAGAGTTATTTCTCCATGGATCTCCAGTAGCATATTGGGCACCTACTGACCAGGGGAGTTCCTCTTTCAGTATCCTATCATTTTGCCTTTTCATATTGTTCATGGGGCTCTCAAGGCAAGAATATTGAAGTGGTTTGCCATTCCCTTCTCCAGTAGACCACATTCTGTCAGACCTCTCCACCATGACCCATCCATCTTGGGTGGCCCCATGCAGCATGGCTTAGTTTCATTGAGTTAGACAAGACTGTGGTCCATGTGATCAGATTGACTAGTTTTCTGTGATTATTGTTTCAGTGTGTCTGCCCTCTGATGCCTTCTCGCAACACCGAGCATCTTTCTTGGGTATCTCTTACCTTGGACGAGGGTTATCTCTTCACAGCCGCCCCTCCTGACCTTAAACATGGAGCAGCTCCTCTCAGCCCTCCTGTGCCTGTGCAGCCGCTGCTCCTTGGACGTGGGGTAGTTCCTCTCAGCCACATTTCTGCATGGTTTATCAGAGCCTGGAGCTTTCGCACGGTCCATTAGAATGAAGCAGGGCAAAAGCTAACAGAGATTTTCCAAGAGAATGCACTGGTCATAGCAAACACCCTCTTGCAACAATACAAGAGAAGACTCTACACATGGACATCACCAGATGGCAACACTGAAATCAGATTGATTATATTCTTTGCCACCAAAAATGCAGAAGCACTATACAGTCAGCAAAAACATGACTGGTAGCTGACTGTGGCTCAGATCATAAACTCTTTATTGCCAAATTCAGACTGAAATTGAAGAAAGTAGGGAAAACCACTAGACCATTCAGGTATAGGTATGACCTAAATCAAATCCCTTATGATTATACAGTGGAAGTGAGAAATAGATTTAATGGACTAGATCTGATAGATATCATGCCTGATGAACTATGGACAGAGGTTTGTGACATTGTATAGGTGACAGGAATCAAGACCATCCCCATGGAAAAGAAATGCAAAATAGCAAAATGGCTGTCTGGGGAGGATTTACAAATAGCAGTGAAAAGAAGAAAAGTGAAAAGCAAAGGAGAAAAGGAAAAATGTAAGCATCTGAATGCAGAGTTCCAAAGAAGAGTAAAGAGAAATAAGAAAGCCTTCCTCAGCAATCAATGCAAAGAAATAGAGGAAAAGAACAGAATGGGAAAGACTAGAGATCTCTTCAAGAAAATTAGAGATACCAAGGGAACATTTCATGCAAAGATGGGCCTGATAAAACAGAAATGGTATGAACGTAACAAAAGCAGAAGATATTAAGAAGAGGTGGCAAGAATACACGGAAGAACTGTACAAAAAAGATCTTCATGACACAGATAATTACAATGGTGTGATCATTCACCTAGAGCCAATATCCTGGAATGTGAAATCAAGTGGGCCTTAGAAAGCATCACTATGAACAAAGCTAGTGGAGGTGATGGAATTCCAGTTGAGCTATTTCAAATCCTGAAAGATGATGCTGTGAAAGTTCTGCACTCAATATGCCAGAAAATTTGGAAAACTTAGCAGTGGTCACTGGACTGAAAAGGTCAGTTTTCATTCCAATCCCAAAGAAAGGCAACGCCAAAGATTGCTCAAACTACTGCACAGTTGCACTCATCTCACATGCTAGTAACGTAATGCTCAACACTCTCCAAGCCAGGTTTCAGCAATATGTGAACCGTGAACTCCGTGATGTTCAAGCTGGTTTTAGAAAAGGCCAGAGGAACCAGAGATCAAATTGCCAACATCCAGTGAATCATGGAAAAAGCAAGAGAGATTCAGAAAATTATCTGTTTCTGCTCTATTGACAAAGCCCTTGACTGTGTGAATAACAATAAACTGTGGAAAATTCTGAAATAGATGGGCATACCAGACCACCTAACCTGCCTCTTGAGAAATCTATGCAGGTCAGGAAGCAACAGTTAGAACTGGACATGGAACAACAGACTGGTTCCAAATAGGAAAAAGAGTACATCAAGGTTATATATTCTCACCCTGCACCTAACCTGCCTCTTGAGAAATCTATGCAGGTCAGGAAGCAACAGTTAGAACTGGACATGGAACAACAGACTGGTTCCAAATAGGAAAAAGAGTACATCAAGGTTATATATTCTCACCCTGCTTAT
Source organism: Madoqua kirkii (assembly GCA_006408675.1). NCBI lineage: Eukaryota > Metazoa > Chordata > Mammalia > Artiodactyla > Bovidae > Madoqua > Madoqua kirkii. The sequence goes on along the minus strand of SJYC01081635.1, from coordinate 42,048 downwards.
TTAACATATATGCAGAGTACATCACGAGAAACGCTGGGCTGGAAGAAGCACAAGCTAGAATCAAGATGGCTGGTAGAAATATCATGAACCTCAGATACCCAGATGATACCATCCTTATAGCAGAAAGTGAAGAGGAGCTAAAAAGCCTCTTGATGAAAGTGAAAGAGGAGAGTGAAAAAGTTGGCTTAAAGCTCAACATTCAGAAAACTAAGATCATGGCATCCAGTCCCATCACTTCATGTGAAATAGGAAAACAGTGGAAACAGTGTCAGATTTTATTTCGGGAGGCTCCAAAATCACTGCAGATGGTGACTGCAGCCATGAAATTAAAAGCCGCTTACTCCTTGGAAGAAAAGTTATGACCAACCTAGACAGCATATTAAAAAGCAATCTTTGCCAACAAAGATCCATCTAGTTAAGGCTATGGTTTTTCCTGTGGTCATGTATGGATGTGAGAGTTGGACTGTGATGAAAGCTGAGCACTGAAGAATTGATGCTTTTGAACTGTAGTGTTGGAGAAGACTCCTGAGAGTCCCTTGGACTGCAAGGAGATCCAACCAGTCCATTCTAAAGGAGATGAATCCTGGGTGTTCATTGGAAGGACTGATGCTGAAGCTGAAACTCCAATACTTTGGCCACCTTATGCAAAGAGCTGACTCATTGGAAAAGATTCTGATGCTGGGAGGGACTGTGGGCAGGAGGAGAAGGAGACGACAGAGGCTAAGATGGCTGGATGGCATCACTGACTCAATGGACATGAGTTTGAGTGAACTCTGGGAGTTGGTAGTGGACAGGGAGGCCTGGCGTGCTGCAATTCATGGGGTCACAAAGAGTCAGACAAAACTGAGCGACTGAACTGAACTGAGTACAATTAGTGGTCAATCTAAGAGATAAATTTCTTTTTTTTCCCAAAACATTAAGGTACAGAGATTGCATGTTGTTTACTGAGATACCAACAAATTGTACTCAATGGTTAAAAGTAAAAGAGAGTAAGTTATGGCTTTTTTCTTTGATCAGCTCATGTATGTTAGAATCAGCATTGGACGAAAGTCCCCAAATCTGCACATAAACGAGTCACACAACCAAGACTTTATTTTCCAATGTATTGCGTTAAAAAGCTTCATGGTTGATATCTAGGACATCTAGGCTTCCAAGTACAAGTTTATAACAGGCTTACAATACTAATGCTCTAACTTTATACTCTAAGCATAAAATATATACAAATCTATTACTATTACACAAGCCTTTAGATTCTCACATTGGTCTTCTTATCCTGGACTTCTGTCAAATTAACTTCTGGGAGGAGGGGGCTAGTGAAACATCTATTTCAATTTTGACTTCAGCTCTTATTTTTCATTTTGGCATGTAAACATTGAATGAATTCAGCTTATTAATATTAACAAATATTTCTTTTTCTTATGACTTCAAATAATGTAATTAAGGTATCTAGAACCTTCTTTGTATCAGAAAGAAGACTGCTAACTGGAAAAGGAAATTTTATTTAGGTTACTAAATTGCCTAGTGTGCATACCACAAAGTTGGAATATGATTTAGTCTCAAGTCAGCATTTGGAAATATTCAAATGAAGGCTGTATGACCTTGATTGGCTAAAAGAATGAGCTAGGTAAATGCTAAGATTCCTACTATGTTGTTATGATTGCTCTCCACATACTTTAAACTGGAACCTTTAATACTCAGTGCAACTTTTGTTTTTTTCTGAAACTTGCTAGTGTAGTTATACATTACTGTAACTGTCATGCTTACAGTCTCTGAACTCCTAGATAATATCTAATTCATCTTTTCAGCCCTGGTAGAGCATTCAGTAGACAGACACTTAGAAATGTTGGTCTTGTCAGTCCTCTTCCACCAGAAAAAAATTAAAGGCAAAGAAATAATGAGACTCTGGTGCCAGTTACTGGTGAGTTACATTTTATCTCGATCACTAGATACTTGACTGACAAAACTTCAGATTTCCACCCTTTCTCCTGCAGGCTTACATGTGGATCTCTACTCACCCTGCCTTGTAATTCCTCTTTTGATTGTCTATCCTCAAGTACTGGGTGTTATTCCACAATTTTTGATTCTATGGTTTCCTAAAATTTTTATAAGGTATCATTACATATTAAGCAAAGTATGTCACAAGAACACATTTTAGTCACATGCACAGACTTTTCTTTGTTCAGCTCTTCACTGATAGTCATCACAGTCAATTTTTAAGGTATGTTAATAGTGCCAAAGTATTGGCCTCCATATAGTCATTAAATGCAGTACTGCATTGATTAAGTCACCCTAACATATGCAACAACAAAGGAATTAAACTTTACAGAATAAAGAAAATGTTTAGCGTATTTACTCTTCTAATCTAAGTTATGAGCTCATGCCTTTTTCACTACTGAATAATGAATGGAAGGAAGAGAATAATTTGAGGTACATTTATGCTTGCATCTGAAGGACTTATTTATAGGAACACTAAATTGCAGAAGTAAATCTACAATAGGGGTTGCAATAGGGGTTGCATTCTTATCAATAGTCACTTCAAACAATCCCAACCATTTGCTAAACAAATAACAAACACAGGATCTTATAAAAGAAGAAGGAAAAAGAGGATGCTTAAGGCAGGTAACAGGACTTCCCTATTGCTCAAATGGCATAGAATCTGCCTGTGATGTAGGAGACCAGGGTTCAATCCCTGGGTCGGGAAGATCCTCTGGAGAAGGGAATGGCAATCCACTCCAGTACTCTTGCCTGGAAAATCCCATGGACAGAGAAGCCTGGCAGGCTATAGTTCATGGGGTAGCAGAGTCCGACAGAACTGAGTGACTAAAATACACACAAGGCAGGTAACAATTGTTGAGCCAACGTTATATGCCAGACACTGTGCTAGTCCCATCCCTGCATCTTAAAATGAGATAATTATACCCAATGGTCCTCAGATGTATGCATCAGTCATACCAAGGGGGCCACACATTTCCAGCATTTCTGGCCCAACTTTGGGCCAGCCTCATGTGACTTTTCTTTTGGAATAAGAATTCTTGGTTCTGTGTCCAGTGAGTTTGGGGGCTATTGCATGTCAAGTTGTCACTCACCTTTCAGTGATGTCTAGTCCACCTTTCCTGCAACCCCACATGCGAGACTTTGTACCCAACCCCAATTCCATGAAAACCCATCAACAGCCTACACCCTGTTTGACTCATGCATCAGTTGAGTTGGATAGATTATGCTTTAGTAACAGCTTTCAAATTCTCAGTGGTTTCTCTCAACAAGAATTGTTTTCTCTGGCACAGTACAGGCTCAGCAGGAGTTGACAGTGGGAATGATAACCATGCAGAACCCAGCAGGATATGGAAATTCTACCTCCATAGAAGCTTCCATAAACAGCAGAGCACAGGGAGAGAGTGCTGCAGGTCTTAACCTGATAATTAAATACTCCCATTTATAACTACACACATTGCTTCTGCAAACATCTCAGTAGATAAGCCTGCCAATGGCTGAGTCCTAGTTTTTGAGAGGAAGGAAGTGTAATCTTCTTGCCATAACCCATAATGAGGAGGAAAGTTCAAATTTTGTGAATAGCCCTATTAACTGCCAGACCCAAGAACTCCCGCAACCAGTAGAGCCACCAGCACCCCACACTCTACACCTAACACACACACACATTCTTTCTGCATCTCCTCTCTGTCTTGACTGGGGGATAAGGGATCAGATGTATGTTACATATAATTGTCTCACTCTCACAACAGGTTATAAGGTTGAGTCTTAACAATGTGCACTTCTCACAGGAGAGAACAGAGACTTAGATGCAAGGCCTTGAACATAATCATACATGTTATTGGGTCCAGCATTCAAAGCCAGACCTTTTTTGACTTAAACCTCCTGCTGAACATCCAATTTTCACAATAAAAGAATCAAACTCTTTCCTACAGCTGGGCATAGTCCTCCAAGACCAGCTCCTTAATCACTCCATGGAGTGTTGTCTTTCTGCCCTTCGCACTTATCCTCAACTCTCCAGCCATAAGAAGCTTCTGTGGTTTATTTGGGCTTCGTTTCAAGTGGCAGCTCCATTTGTATCATTCCTCTCTCCTGCCCTCCTGGCAAACACTAACCTACATTTAAAACAGTTCACAAATCCATGCCCTCTATGAAGGTTCTTCTGATCTATACTCTCATGTGAAAGCTAAATAGGTTATCCGCTCTTTATGTTCTCATTGTATACTGTGTATATGGTATCAAACTGATTTTTGCTGCATTTACTGTCTTTTGTACCCATCATTCTGCAACGTGCCTTGGAGATATCCCTTACTCACTTTTATAATTGAGCACTTGTGTATCTGTGTTGATGGTAATACACACGCTTTTATAGAATGTCGAGTGAATTCAGATTAATGTATAGTGGAGTCATACAGCACGGACTTTGGAAGCCAGACTTTCTTAATTAGAAAGCTGTTTCCTTAACTACCATTGCCTGACACTGTCCAAATTTCTGTTTCTTCATCTGTAAAAGTAAGATAATAATATTGTCTCCCTATTCTGTTAAGAGTTATTGTGAAAATAAACAAGAACATATGTAAAAGTTTTAAGATAGTAATGATTAAAATCAGTAGTGGTGGTGGTGATGGTAGTTGTATTCATGCTACTATAGAGGTAATCTGTGACATTTTTTCCAATGACTGGAAACTATTATAAAAATATGTCTCTAGATCAGACCTATTCTAAATGGTAACAGGTCAGAGAACACAGAACTGGGTGAATAATATATCATTCATGTATGCATTCAGAAGATCCTATAAATGCTATGTGCCAAATGTTCACTAAAAAATATAACTTGGATGTTAAATTGGATGAATTTGTTAGTTCAGATCATTTCTTTTCTTGATTCCCTCTCTGCTTTTATAGAATAGAATTACTTTCTCTTGTAACCTAATCCTAGTGGATATAAAAGAGTTAAACATCAACCCTCAAGCCATAAGCTTAACTTTGAATTTTCTCCCCATCCATTACAACTGCAGAGAGGCAGGGAACAGCCAAAAAGAAAGAAAAAGCACTTGAGTAGTGGAAGAGTTACTTAGCCTGGAAGACACTGCTTTCTCCTATCTAACAGTAGGGTGTTCTTTTAAAAAGAATGCTCCAAGGGAACTAAAACAAACTTTCAGAAATATTTGTAGGCATTCTAGGGTCCTTGAAGAAAGTCCCTCTTGAGACTTGACTTCCTGTGGTTTCTGTTATTATGTAAGTTGTTTAATAGCAGTTAGGAAAGACGTAGAAATAAGAAAAACAGGTATATATAATATATACATTATATATCAAAGACAGAAAGCCTGTTCCAAAAGGCTGAGTTTTGAATAAATAAAAAAGAATTTTCTGAGCAAGGCACAGGGGTACAGACCATTGAAGGATTACACAAGTAAAAAGAATACTTCACAAATAAATGAAGAAGTGAATAGGATAGGGACAGATATGTCACTTATCATCCTAGCTACTACTTCCCTGGTCTACAAGTGTGATGGCATTGGTGAGTAATCCTAGAATCACACTCTAGAAATGACTGTGTGTTAACTGGAGCTCAAAGAAGGAGTGTGAAGACTTAGATTAGTCATCAGTAGGCTGTAGGTAGCGTGATTTATAGATGGTGATGAGTTTTCATTTAATGGTTTTATTTTTAAAAATCTTGCACTATAGAACCTTTTTGGACTATTAATGGTAGGTTTTAATCTAGGGGAACTAGAATCATGTATTTTCAGTAAGTAGGCTTTTCAGTTTTTATCTCCTAGCGGCAACATGTATTCTACCTTAAACACCTACTTTTAGAAGAGCTGGGACTTCATTTGACACTACCAAATAATAATTGCACAGAATAGAATAAAGCTTTCTTGAAATAAGTAAGTGAATCGGTGAATTAATAAATTTTTGAAAGAATTTATGAATAGTACTTGACTCACGTTAAAAGTAAAACATAGTATAGGAGATTAGGAAAGGTAAAAATGATAATTTTGACACAAATTGTCAATACTAGGAAATGGCAATATTATAGACATGGCCATCACTTAATAACATTACATTTCTCTACTATCGAGGACCCAGTGATTTGTACAAGAAATAAAATAGCTTCATCTCTTTAAGTCAATAAACGTAACCTATATAATCCATGCCTACTCAAATTACCATGTAACAGCAATTTTAATATTGAAGCCTAAACATATATCCTTTCTAGAAATTCCATTTTATTGTCTAAGTCTCCTCAAATATGGTGATGGGTCTTGAGTTACTAGAATGTTCCGGGTAACGGTTTCTTGCTCTGGATAATGGATTCTTGCATGTGTCCTTCTATGCTGTGAGATAATGATCCAGATGAAAGAAATCCTCTTGACTGTGAGAAAATGGGACAATCAAAACAATAAAAATGTTTATTTAATAAATTTTTTAACTTTTTAGAAATACAGTTTTGAAAGCAACTGCTCCCAATATCATCACATAAATTATGTTCCTCTTAATTAAAAAAATTGTTATGATTGTAGGAAAAATTTTGAGGTTACAAAATAAGGGAAAGTGCCCAGTGATTTGCCTTTTATATTCTAAGCTCAAGCAGTTATTGAAATCAAGTTCAATATATATTGCTCAAAATTTACCTTTTAAAAGCCCTGGCCTTACTGGGGCATTTCCTTATGGTTATTTGGATTTCAATTCATTATATCTCTGTGTCTACAGTGTCTCTAGTGAAATCTTCAATGAAGATCTGAAGAGAGACAAATTCATTTTATTATGAATTAACTATTTTATGAGTTTTTTATGACCAAATTGAACTAAATCTTATCTAATTTTCACATGTAGTCAAACAAACTACACTTTAACAATTGACTTAGCAGTTCTTTGCTGAAGATGTTGAAGGAATAAAACCTGAAGGTAAGAAATCAATATACTTTTAGTATCATATTGAAAGTCTCCATTTGATGCCCCCATTTTTCTAATATTTAATGAATATTACTGTGAAAATTACAATTTTCATGTGTACTGTTTGCAACCTAGAAATCAATTTTTTCCTACAGGGCATAGAATGTAACAAAAACTGTTGGAAACTATCCATTTATGTCTGCAGGCTTTGTAAGAATCCTGAAGATTATTTATTTCATACTGAGACATATAGATGAAGTTTTTAAATTAATTTTTTCTTTCTTCTCTAATGAAAGAGTCAGGAAAGCTAGAATGCACTCTGATGGAATTTTTCATTTTGAGGGAAAAAATCAAATATAATCAATATGGCTTGATCACGTTTGAGACTTTTTGTGGAATTATAAATTGTTACATTGAAGAAACTTCAGATTTTATAGATATATGCTCTTATATAGTGAAAGGAGCTCTTAGGAAGCCTGTCGTTGTCCAATGCATTAACCTGTTTGTAGATACTACTCATAAGAAGATGACTCAAATATTTTTAAATCAAGATGTACCCAACACATCAATACCATTGAAAGTAAAAGTGAAAGTCACTCAGTTCAGCTCAGTTCAGTTGCTCAGTCGTGTCCAACTCTTTGCGACCCCATGAATCAAAGCACACCAGGTCTCCCTGTCCATCACCAACTCCCGGAGTTCACTAGACTTATGTCCATCGAGTCAGTGATTCCATCCAGCCGACTCGATGGACATGAGTTTGAGTGACTTTGAGTGAAAGTTACTCAGTTGTGTCCAACTCTTTGCAATCCCAAGGACTATATAGTCCCTGGAATTCTCCAGGCTAGAATAATAGAGTGAATAGCTGTTCCCTTTCCAACAGATCTTCCCAACCCAGGGATTGAACCCAGGTCTCTCATATTTCAGGTGGATTCTTTACCAGCTGAGGCACCAGGAAAGCCCTCAATACCATTAATCAGATCCTAAATTTAGCAACAATATTGCATCATTTTAAAATGCCCACTTACCCATTTTCTTAGAAATTAGCAACACTTAAAAAATAGCAGTTCCAATTACATATGAAGACTTTCTTGGTCCCTGCAATCATAAATGATCTCATGATCCTCTAATTTCCAATAGGATGTTGCATGCATTTCTCATACCTCTCATTTATATGTCATAATATACTTTGAGGTGTGTACCTGTCTTATCTCTTCTATTATATTGTACCTCCTTAAAGATGAGAAGTAGTATTCATCCTTTTTTATACCTCACAGCATGAGGCAGTGTCTAGCCTACAGAGAATGCTCAATAGCTGTTTCCAGCATCAAAGACTGAAGGAGAAAATTATCAAAATTCAGACTACTGCCCTGGAGAAAACTGAATGCAACTCCCTGGTAATAATCCTCCACATTCAGAGTAGGTTTTGAAGCAAAATAGCTTCTTCAATAGGAAGAATCTTAACAGATAGAAAAGTACTGCTACTGACCTTCAAGAGTACTGTCTCATTTTGTGTGTGTGTGTATGTGTGTGTGTGTGTGTGTGTGTGTGTGTGTGTGTGTGTGTGTGTGTATAGGGGTGTCAGAATCACCTGAGAAGCTTTTATTTTTTTAAATAATAAAAAAAAAACCCACTTTCCCTACTCTACAGTTCTGTTTGTTGAAAGAGTGGAAGGCAAGGCAAATGGTGAAGAATTGGAATATTTTTGAAAATATTCTTTGGATAATTCAAAAGCTCATTACTTCTTCCCTCTGTTTAGAATTACTGCTCTAGAATATTGTCTTAACTAATAAAGCCATATGGATAGAGAATTAATTGAATGCAGATAGTCTAGAAGTGATGCATTTTTTCAAAGATCTTTGTGACCTTGGTCAACAATATACACTTTCAGTATACACTTGCTGTTGTTGCTGTTTAGTCACTAAATCATGTCCAACTCTTTGCCACTCCACGGGCTATAGTCTACCAGGCTCTTCTGTCCTTGGGATTTCCCAGGCAAGAATATTGGAGTGGATTGCCAGTTCCTTTTGCCTGAGATCTTCCTGACCCGGGGATCAACCCTGCATCTCCCACTTGACAGATCAACTGTTTACCACTGAGCCACCTGGGAAACATCAGTGTTCACTAGTGAAATTAAATCACACATATTGCTCTATAAACATACACTGCTAAAGTGGCATGTAGCATCTGTAGTCCTCTACTATGAGTGTTATCATGGCCATAAATTATATATGGTAAGCCCAGTGGTGCAGATAGAATAAGACTTCACAGGAGAAGCACAAAATTAACATATTACTAGTTATATCAAATTCAAAACATATAAATATTTTCATTGAAAAATAAAAATTGTAATAATTCAAAGAAAACTACATGATCTCAAAAAGCAACATTAAAATAATGGCAATTCAAACTTGATTTTGCATACAAATGACATTTTCATCATATTGTCTCATTAATTTCTTTACTTGAAACTTAATTGCTTTAGTGTCTAATTTTGAAATTTTTTTTTCAATTTTTGTGGCCGTATAAAAACAGACTAGTCAAGTCAGTCAAACAAATGGTCTAGAAAACTGAAAGGAATTCAAATATATTGATTAACTACTACTCTCAAGAAACTATGATAGATTCTTTGAAATACTGTGTCTCATGTAATCCTACCAACAGCCCTCCAGGATAAGTATTGCAACCCCATTTCATAGATAATAATATAGAGGCTCTGGGAAGTTGGTGAATTGATGCACAAGTTCATTTACTTAATAGTGATAGACTCAACATTGAAATCAAGTCTGAGTATTCTGCAACTCATACTCTATCCACTATTACTATACATCTGCTGCTGCTGCTGCTAAGTCACTTTAGTTGTGTCCGACTCTGTGCAACCCCATAGATGGCAGCCTGCCAGGCTCCCACGTCCCAGGGATTCTCCATGCAAGAACATTGGAGTGGGTTGCCATTTCCTTTTCCAGTGCATGAAAGTGAAAAGTGAAAGTGAAGTCACTCAGTTGTGTCCGACTCCAAGCAACCCCATGCACTGTAGCCTACCAAGGCTCCTCTGTCCATGGGATTTTCCAGGCAAGAGTACTGAGGTTTGCAAATGATGACTCACAAGCCAAATCTAGACTGTCTTCTGTTTTTGTTAGCTAAGGATGACTTTACATTTTTAAAGGATTTTTAAAATAAAAATGAAAATATTTCATGACCATAAAGATGATATGAAATTCAAATTCCAGTGCCCATAAATAAATGGACACAACTACATTCATTCATCGAACTATTGTCTATGGTAGTTTTCATGTTACAGCATCAGGATGAGTAGTTAGAGGTTATGCGGCCTGCAAAACATTTTCTATCTGTCCACAGGCAAGAGTACTGAGGTTTGCAATGATGACTCACAAGCCAAATCTAGACTGTCTTCTGTTTTTGTTAGCTAAGGATGACTTTACATTTTTAAAGGATTTTTAAAATAAAAATGAAAATATTTCATGACCATAAAGATGATATGAAATTCAAATTCCAGTGCCCATAAATAAATGGACACAACTACATTCATTCATCGAACTATTGTCTATGGTAGTTTTCATGTTACAGCATCAGGATGAGTAGTTAGAGGTTATGCGGCCTGCAAAACATTTTCTATCTGTCCTCTTTCTATCTGTCCTCTACAAAAACGTTTGTAGACATCAGTCATCTATTCTTGCTTCCTCGTTAATGTATGTATATGCTTGTTGCCTAAATAGAAAGTGGAACCATAGGAAAAATAACAGGACATATTATTCCAAAGATACTGATAAGTAATATTTTTGGAGAGCAATAAAGCACCAGATACAATCACTCACTCTGCACTTTCCTTTCCATGCAATTTAGAGTTCATTGGTTTGAAAGCTTCTTTGAAGAGCTTGCAGCACTTAGTTCATGCATATGTTAAACCACTCAAGTTTATTTGGCCTGAGTGTTGTGAAAGCCATCTCGGAGGCAATTTATCACGTAAGAATTTGTCACTGATTAACTCTTTTGTAGATGTGTCATGGAGCAGAAAGATGAAGTCAGAAGTGACAATTCTGACAGTATTTCCACCACGGAGTCGAGAATCTGCCAACTGGTGCTAAAAAGATTGTAGTCTCCTCACAGCATGTCCTTTCCTGAAGCCCAAACCCCACCCAGCAAGCAGATTGTATGGACCCTGAAGGTTATAAAATCTGAGGGGTCTTTTTTATTAAGAAGTAAAGGGAGGCCTGGCGTGCTGCGATTCACGGGGTCTCAAAGAGTCGGATACGACTGAGCAAACGAACTGAACTGACTGAAAGGAACAACAAATTGCAAACACAAAACTAGACAGAAAGTCTTGGAAAGAGCCCAGACAAGTAAAGGACCCTGAAAACTAACTTTCATTAGCTCCAAGAAAATATCTGTTGCTTCAACAGAAAAGAGAGAGAGAATGGAGGCATCAAAGAGAAGAAAGTGACCATATTCAGCAGTAAGCTTGCGATGCAAAATCATAAACATGATAGACTCAGTTGTGAAGTTTCCAGATTTTAGTAGCATACTAAATGAAGAAAGTGCCTTTCATACAACTTTAACTTCTTAAGCAAGTCAGGTCCTATGAGATCTTCCCTGCTTTCTCAGAATATTATTCAGCTGTGTATGGATACACCAAGCACACCACAGCCAAGGGTAATAGCCTACACTAGTGTACCAGAAGAGGCTTCCAGAAGTGTAATTCTTCCCTGTTGCACTTCAGTTCACTCCAGCTCTGCTTTCTTCCCGTTCTTTTTGAGGTTTCAACTCAGGAAGACACACTAGAGCAGCCATGTGCTCTGCAGGGCTCCCCGTGTGCCCAAAGCTTCAGAGACACCAAACATGCCCCCTGGCAGCTGTAACTCCATTTGCCCACTTGAGAACTGCCAGCTGTCTTGGTGGACACTTGCTAACCTCTTGACTTGCTTCCAGCTTTTTCTTTCACTTTTCACCTTTGATTCCAAATTTTTCCCAAACCCAAGGAGATTTTTCTTTTTTTTAATGGGAGATAGTTGACTAGAGTCTAAGGACTGGAGCCAGAGGGGAAAAAAAATCGGAAAGAAGTGGACCAGATGGTAGGAAAGTAAAAGTGAGGACCAGACCTGGGTTGAAGCCAGATCTGAAAAAGGAACAGACTTGGAAGGTCTGAAGTAAAAGGCCGCAGCGACAGTCCTGCTGACTAAAGTGGTCACTGCTACCTCCAGGAAGGAGGATGAAGGGGTTTTGCTGCTGATTTTTCTTTGCACGAAGCAAACTTTCAAATGTCAAAGGGAAGCATGGAGAAAAGGAAAAAATCACAGGCTGAAGATACAATGAGAATTCAGCCTGACGACCCATCTCTCTACTTAACAGCTATTTAGGCTCTTAAAAATCAGGGTCTTTTCTTTCTCTCTCTCTCTTTTTTTTTTTTTGATATTTATACATTTTGGCAATGATTCCTCTCACAATTGAGTATTGTGCATACAATATAAGACAAAGTTCTAAGAACAGAGCAGTGCCTGCAACCAAGTGTGTGAGAAGTATCTGTGCTCCTGCCCAGTTGCTCAGTCGTGTCTGAGTCTTTGTGGCTCCACAGACTCCTCTGTCATGGGGACATGTGCCAGGCTCCTCTGTCCATGGGGATTCTCCAGGCAAGAAGACTGGGGTGGGTTGCCATTTCCCACTCCAGGGGATCTCTCTGATCCAGAGATCAAAACTGAGTCTCTGGCATCTCCTTCATTAGCAGGTGGATTATTTATCACTGAGTCATGTGGGCAGCATCATCCTTAGCAAAGAATTATCCCTGGCACAACCATATTCAAAGGCAATTGGCACCATCAGGTTCAGAATGTCACCTCTCCAAGCAGAGTTTCTTGGAATCCCCAAGTTTCTGCACAAGCACACTGCCTGAGGTTATCCTGGAGACCTTCCTAGCCTCTCTGTATGTGAATCTGTGCTGAGTATCCACCGTTTACACCCTCCACTCAGATCCTTTCTCCACACCTCCCTCCTCTGCTGGCTGCATCACCCAGGGTCCCTGGGCTTGTTAACTTCTGCTGAGTTGACCCCTAGTTGGCCTTGGCAGGAGGTCAGAGAGTAGGAGAGAGATACAGTGTTCTTATTTTCACAGCTGTCTCCCTGCAGGGTCCTATCCTCTACAACTACAGTTCCTACCAGATGACCCTCTTCAGCTGCTTCATCTCACCCTCACCTCCAGGAGTGACACTGTCTCCACACTTTGCCCCTCCAACACTAAGACAGGGGATGGCTTCCTAAGATGCTACTCACTGGATGCCTCACTCGGGATTTATTTTTGCTCCTCTTAAGCAGTTCCTTCATTACAGCCCATTTTTCTTTTAAATAGTTTCTTCATTAAATTACCTTCATTCAAACTTTTGGAATTAAATTCCTCTAATTGGGCCCCTGCCTAATACAGATTCCTGTCTAGAAGCCTTCGGTTTTTTTGTTTGTTCCTTGGTACTCTGCAGTCAGCCAGACTACATTTAGGTAAATGTATCTGTAATGAAGTTACTTTGTAAATGACTGCCTGTCAAAAAAGGTTCCTTTCTTTCTCCAAATTCAGATTTTAAACACATTTATCCAGGAAGGAGTCATGAAGAAAGAAATCTGTTGTTGTTGTTTACTCATTAAGTCGTGTCTGACTCTTTTGTGACTCGATGGACCCTAGCCCGCCAGGCTCCTCTGTCCATGGGATTTCTCAGGCAAGAATACTGGAGTGGACGGCCATTTCCTGAGGAAAGAAATAGGATGCCACTTTTAAGAGGTCAAACCAACAGTGACCTATTTCAGTCACACTCCACTGGCATTTTATCTTCAGCATTTTATCTTGTAGAAATAATGGTTATATTTTATAGTCAATGACATGATAACATATCACCTCTTTAATTATACATGATATGTGAAAAACAATTTGGCTTCCACTGACTTCAGCATATACATCACTACATTTTAGACTTGTCAGCAAATTCAATTTATTTACTTTTCACTTTAATGAAGTTATTTCAAATTTCATAGATGTGGAAATAATTGAAATATAAACATTAGAAATATTATTTTACAACAAATATTGTTTAGAAGCATTTATATATTATGGAAATGAGGACTGTGGTACTCATAATTCTTAGTATTTCTATTTATATTAAGAAATTAGAAATATTAAAAAGTAAAGAAAAAAGAGGTGCTCACCAAACTATAGTTTATGATTTCAGGGGGTGAATCTAATAGAACAAAAGGATCAAATATTCAGTTATGTTCTTATATCATCTCTCTCTCTGTGAGACTAATGCAAATGAAGTAATTTTAAATTCAAAAAACATTACATCTTCTAGAGTTCTAATTGATGAGCAGTCATCTTTGTAGATGCTTGAAACACCAAAAATACTATTTCAAAATCTAGATTTAGAAGAGGAGAAATGATTTTAAACTTGACATAGGAAATGATTTAGTCAAGTTTTCATTTCAAATGCTTCTTTTGTTAGCCTCCTCCAAAGTCTAATGTAAGTCACACTGAGAGACTTCCCTCCTTTTAATGTGCATTTCAGATACTAGCAGGGAGGAAAGAGCCAGTGTATACACTGAGCCACAGTCTAGTGTCAAGTCAAAGAGGGAATACTTGGGACTTCCAGAGAAGGAGTCATGCTTTGGTTGAGGTCCCTGCACAAATCCAGCAGCCACCAGAGACTTGCAAGCCTGGATCTGAGAGTCAGTTGATACAAGGTTCCCTGAAGTGCATCCTGATAGAGATTCAGGCTATAATGTAACAGCACTGGCCACCTAGTTGTGGAGATAATTATGTTATCAAGGATGTCAACACATTTTCTTGTACTTGAGGGTCTGTCTGGTGAAATTAGAATCAGGGAAGATGAAAGAGGATTTCTTCTTATGCATTAAGTGGAGCAAGCAGTAAAATAACATAAAATGGGGCCTGTTCTTGCCCATGTGCAATTTTTTTCCCTGGTGTTAATACTATGACTACATTTGATACTGCCATCTATAGGCTAAGCCCTACTAGTTGTCAACTGAACTGAACACTATTGGTTGGAACACTTTGGTATTTTTACTTGTTTAATTACATCCCTGTTTCTGACTGTACAAAGTTTCAATACCTGCTGAAATAAGTATTACAGCCAAATGATTTGCTAATTTTCTAGATATTCAATTAAACCAAACAGTTGTCACTCTTAGTTACAAATCTTGGTATAACACAGTTTCAAAAATGCATCATTTCCAGCTTATTGGTGGAGTTTGTACAATTTTAGCAATCAATCTTGATTTTAAAATTGAAGAATTGTACATAATCTGGATTTTTTTTTTATAAAATCAGAAGATTTCACAACACAGTGTCTCTATTCCTGTGAACATTTAGCTTGAGATGGGGACTAGCCCCACTCCATAAACTTGAAAGACTCAATCTTTGCTTTTAGTAACACCATATTTTGTTTTCCTCCTGATTCACTAACAGCTTTTCTCCCATCGTTTTTTCTCTTCCTCCAACTTTAAATGTAGAAATTACTTGAAATTAATTTCTAAATCCTGAAGAAGGTTCTCTGTGATCATTCCAAATACTCTCCCTAGGCAAACTCATTCACTTATTACATATATATTTATAACTCTCTCTATGTCTATCTATATCAGCAACCTACAATGGTCTTTTTCCAGATCTGTTTGCTCCAGTCTGTTTCCACCACTCTACCTTTTTTTTTTTTTTTTGGTACGTTTACTTTGTTTTTTTATTTTATTCCTTGACTATATCACATCACTTCTAGTTATCGAGGTTTTGCAAAGCTAATCCCACCATCTGGAAGATTCTCCCTCTGTCCCATTGTCTAGTTCCTACCTGTGTTTCAAGTTTCTCTCAGCTTATGTCTTATTCTTCTAGAAAAACTTCCTTGAACTTCAGATAAGCTTATATCTTTCTATTATCTTCTTCACAGTAGCTTGAATGTCCTCCTTTGTAACACTTCTCTGAGTGTAACAAATTATTTGTGCAATTGCATGCTTAATATTGATCCTAATGTAGTAAAGTACATTCAAATAGGTCCTCCTTGTATTTCTCACTATGTGCCTTTGCATTTGACACAGTTTTTGAAATGTATATGTGTGGGTGTAGTTCAGTTGGTCACTTGTGTTTGACTCTTTGTGGCCCCATGGACTGTAGCCCACCAGGCTCCTCTATCAGAATCTTCCAGGCAAGAATACTGGAGCAGTTTGCCATTTTCTACTCCCAAGAATCTTTCTGACCAGGGATCAAACCCATGTCTCTCATGTCTCCTGCACTGGCAGGCAGATTCTTTATCACTAGCGCCACCTGGAAAGTCCTTTGAAACCTAAAGTGCTTCTAATATTTATTGACTCTGACATAGGTATTAGAGTAAAAATTGTATGGAATCCTTTAGATTCTTCAAGAAATGAAAATAAGAATCTCCCTTACCTAATGAAACTTGAAGATAATCCAGGTAATTTTAAACAGGTGGGCTAATAAAATACTTATGGACCATAACTAACGATTGTGTTATACATAACCCATTATTTTGGTCTAAGAAAGCTGTGTTATCATGGAATTAACAGACATTCAAAATCTTCAAGAAATGGTTGTAAAGCTCTAGTCACTAATTTTCTTTTAACTTACTATTCGTAAAATGAAACTGGCAGGCAGATTCTTTATCACTAGCGCCACCTGGAAAGTCCTTTGAAACCTAAAGTGCTTCTAATATTTATTGACTCTGACATAGGTATTAGAGTAAAAATTGTATGGAATCCTTTAGATTCTTCAAGAAATGAAAATAAGAATCTCCCTTACCTAATGAAACTTGAAGATAATCCAGGTAATTTTAAACAGGTGGGCTAATAAAATACTTATGGACCATAACTAACGATTGTGTTATACATAACCCATTATTTTGGTCTAAGAAAGCTGTGTTATCATGGAATTAACAGACATTCAAAATCTTCAAGAAATGGTTGTAAAGCTCTAGTCACTAATTTTCTTTTAACTTACTATTCGTAAAATGATATTGTTTATAATAAAGACATTAGAATGAATATATCTACCTTTGTATTAAACAGCTTTAAGTTAATTCCCAAACTATTTTATTTCCTTTTTTAACATGAAATGAATTGAATATGTTATTTTGTGTCATTATATCAACAACTGTTTCACCAAGTGCATGCCTGGCCAGTTTATCAAGAGCCTGAAATTATTTAATCCAAAAAGTAGAATAAAAATAAATTCATGCTTTCATATAGTTATCTGTTGATGATCAAGAACTATAGATCTGGAGGCTTAGAAGGAAAAAAAAAAAGACACAGCAAAAAAGTTTTGCACCTTGAGACTGTCTGTTGATCAC
Source organism: Madoqua kirkii (assembly GCA_006408675.1). NCBI lineage: Eukaryota > Metazoa > Chordata > Mammalia > Artiodactyla > Bovidae > Madoqua > Madoqua kirkii. Next base: position 24,805 of record SJYC01081635.1, on the reverse strand, counting down.
AGTGCTGCATCCCTTTTCTGCTTTTGCCTAAAGACCTGGAACATTCACATGTTCACTTGGCCAGAGACAGATGGCTGCCCACACATTCTCCCTAGGCTTAACACTTGTTCTCCCAGTACCAAGCACCAAGGAGTTTGGCCCACCATCTGTGATCTGCAGCCTCCTCCTCGCTGTATGAATTTTATGACGAGAAGTTAAGTGGCTTTACACTGTACATTCTGGGATGGTTCTTTTTTAGTATATAAGCCCTAGAGGTCACCATCTTTACTAGTCAGAACAGGCTAGGTCAAGCAGCAGAAACAAACACCACCCTATTGTCATTGCCTTAACACAGCAAATGTTTATATTCCACTCATCCTAAATCTATCAATGGAGCAACATAAGGATCAGCTCACGGCAGTCACCCAGAGGCCCAGGCTGGTAGAGGCTCCCTTTCAGCTCTTTCTACTGTGATCACTACTGGAGAAATTGAAGCTTAAATCTGGGTTTTGACAATTAATCCCTCCTACACCAAACTTCAGAGAAGGCAATGGCACCCCACTCCAGTATTCTTGCCTGGAAAATTCCATGGAGGGAGGAGCCTGGTGGGCTGCGGTCCATGGTGTCGCTATGAGTTGGGCACGACTGAGCAACTTCAGTTACACTTTTCACTTTCCTGCATTGGAAAAGGAAATGGCAACCCACTCCAGTGTTCATGCCTCGAGAATCCCAGGGACTGAGGAGCTGGGGGGTGCGTCCGTCCATGTGATCACACAGCTCAGATACAACTGAACCGACTTAACCGAAGCATCAGCAACATGGAACTGATGCATTTCTCTTCTGCTTTTTCATTGGCCACAGCTGGTCAGTGGTCATGCCGAAATGCAGTGTGGGAGGCGATAGGAGGGGCTGATGCAGTACAGTGACAACACACGTCCAGGAGAACGGGAGTAGAGGTGGATGCCTCTCTGAGCAATAGAGGGGAAGAGAACTGTTTTTAGCTTAATAATCAAACATCAAAAATTGTCTTATACTTCTTTCACACGTTCAAGCCAAAACATCTTTGTATCATATCTTTCAAATTTCTTGCCTTTCTCACTGTTTCAAAAATGTTCCTGTTCAGGACAATTAGCTGTAAGATTAGCAAGTAGCAGATAGCCATGACACAGTCCATAAAACCCAAAAGCCTGTTCCTTCTACAGGTCTTTACTGAGCAAAGGTGGTTCTTGCTACGCAAAGTCATCATAATTTTTGCCATGTGACCCTGAAAGCTGGAGTGTTCCCTAACTGTATAGAAGTTATGACATATGAGATGATATATGATCATATACCATGATATGACATCAGTGACATATGGTTGGTGAGCTCTTGAGGGGCTATGATGAGCTCACATAAGAGTTCCTTATGGGTTAAGGATAATAAGAGATATTCAGAGAACATCACCTTTGAATGTACAACATCATGATGGGTGGGTCACTAGAATTGCTATATTGGTAAGTGATTTATCCAGTTTTCTATAAGAACAGCCTGCATTGTCTTGAAAACAATGGTTGAAGAGTTTCCTTTATTTATTACTATATCTTGAGTCATTTATCACCATCATAATCCAGCATCCCGCTGCTTCTCCATCAACATCACCATTGTTTTTGTTGCTTTTTCTTTTAGTGGAGTTCTTACTATGTGCCAGGTATTGTATATGAAACGTAACTGCTTATTGCATTTAATTAATCTAGTCAATGGAGAAGGCACTGTCAACCCACTCCAGGACTCTTGCCTGGAAAATCCCATGGATGGAGAAGCCTGGTAGGCTGCAGTCCATGGGGTCGCTAAGAGTCAGATACGACTGAGAGTTTTCACTTTCATGCATTGGAGAAGGTAATGGCAACCTACTCCAGTGTTCTCGCCTGGAGAATCCCAGGGACAGAGGAGCCTAGTGGGCTGCCTTCTATGGGGTCACACAGAGTCGGACACAACTGAAGTGACTTAGTAGCAGCAGCAATCTAGTCAAGGCTATGGTTTTTCCAGTGGTCATGTATGGATATGAGAGTTGGACTGTGAAGAAAGCTGAGCACCAAAGAATTGATGCTTTTGAACTGTGGTGTTGGAGAAGACTCTTGAGAGTCCCTTGGACTGCAAGGAGATCCAACCAGTCCATCCTAAAGGAGATCAGTCCTAGGTGTTCATTGGAAGGACTGATGCTAAAGCTGAAACGCCAATACTTTGGCCACCTCGTGCAAAGAGTTGACTCATTGGAAAAGACTCTGATGCTGGGAGGGATTGGGGGCAGGAGGAGAAGGGGACCACAGAGGATGAGATGGCTAGATGGCATCACCGACTCGATGGACGTGAGTTTGCATGAACTCGGGAGTTGGTGATGGACAGGGAGGCCTGGTGTGCCGCAATTCATGGGGCTGCAAAGAGTCGGACACAACTGAGCAACTGAACTGAACTGAATTGAACTGAATATTGTATTTAATATTCAAACTCATAAAATTATGAATTATCACTTTGTTTTCATCTAAAATAAAGCATAATACACAACTCTGATAAGGTATCTTTTTTTTTTATTTTTAATGAGTTTTGGTTAACTGAGCTTCCCATTCTAGCCATCAGAATTTAAATTATAGGTATCACTGAGATCTTCTTACTTGATACAGAAAGCAGTCAATAGTGTCAATTTTTGAAAGGACACTATAGTAACTTTTGAAAGGACACAAAAATAATGATTCAGAATACTAAATCTAGTCTATAAAATTACCATAATATAATAGCCTGTATGTGCATGCATGCTAAATCACTTCAGTTGTGTCCAACTCTTTGAGATGCTATGGACTATACCCCATCAGGTTCCTCTGTCCATGGATTCTCCAGGCAAGACAACCAGAGTGCATTGCCATGCCCTCTTACTGGGGATCTTATAGCCTGAGTAACATTTTAGGATATACTAAAAAACATGAGATAACATGCCACAGCTTCCTGAAGTTTTATTATTAAACTGAAGTCCACAATTTAAAGCACAATTACATTTAAAACTGCAAAATTTAACAAAACACAGTGACTTTCTATATCAAGTTAGCTAACCTGAAACTACATTCCCCACCTTTATATTCCATGTAGATAATTTGGAAGGTTACAAGCTAGAATTGGCCACAAATGGAACCCGCATATCACTTGAAAGATGGCAGGCAGCTGTATCTGAGTTTATCCTTTAAAGATGAGTGTGCGTTTGGTAGCTATTGTAGCTCATACACTTTGTCACCAGCCTGCTGACTGATCTTGTTGTTGCTGTAGCAGCCAGGCCTCTGGAATTCTCTAGTTTCTGCCATCCCCTCTTTCAGCTTCTCTAGCAACCGGACTAAGTGTGAATATAGTGTCATGGTGAAAGGTGCCCACATATTTCTGGGGCTTGCATCTAAGAACAGAGACAATGAGAAACATCCTTGTCAGCCAGTTGCTTTTCCCATTTCTCCTCTATCTTTTTCCCAGCTGACCATTCAGACCTCACGCTAGAAACAGAAACAACAGCCTCAACAGCCTGTTTAGCAAATACCAACTCCTGAGAGTCTCTCCCTACAATAAATCCCTTATTTTATGTGGTTCTGTTTCTGTGCTCCTCTGATAAATGAATGTTCAAAATAAAACAGACTTCCTATAAATTCCAAACTGCTTAGTTTCCTTAGTGGAATCCCTGAGAAGGTCCATTAACTCCCTCTTGCTTCAGGAGTAAGAAATACTGATAAACACATTCAAATGCTATTGCCTGGCATTCTTTTTCAAGGTTCATAGCATATTTGACGGGACAGGCTCTTGTCTTTTCTCCTCTGCTGAAAGAGGAAAGAGTTCATGGTGTAGCCCTCTTCTCTGATCTGACGTGGCCATTACCCACCACTCGCAAGTCTACCATGAGCCTCTGCTTGCCTCACTGAGGCCCTTGCTCTAGAATTCTGGCACCTCTTTCTTTTAAAATATAATGCAGTTACAGTGGTTTATGCAAAGCGTGCTAGGTCACTTCAGTCGTGTCCAAGTCTTTGCCACCCTCCGGACTATAACTCACTAGGCTCCTCTGTCTGTAGGAGTTGCCAAGCAAGAATACTGGAGTGGGTAGCCATTTCCTTCTCCAGGGAATCTTCCCAACCCAGGGATGGAAACTGTGTCCCTTACATCCTCTACGTTGGCAGGAATGTTCTTTACCATTAGTACCACCTGTGAAACCCAAAGACAAAGGCTTCTGCAAAGATAGATGCAAAAAAAGTTCATCCTTCTTTAATGCCACAAAACAAAAAATCTATTTTGAATACAATAAGATTTAATTGGAGACTGAAGCAAGAGGGGATTACAATATAGGGCAAAAAATATGAATTAAATAGTATCGCTTTCAAAGTATAGAGAAAAATTTTTAATTGTACCAACCATAAATAAACCTCACATGATCTGATGTTCATTCTCACATCCTTATGTCAAGATTCATCTTTCTTTTACTCTTTCCTCTCCTCAAAGAGAACAGTTTTTTCTCATCATCTCACTTTGCAAATCTTTCAATTTTTTATCTTGTATTTTTTTCAGTTTTCAGGAAACATTTATATTTAGTAATATTAAATTGTTAATTACATTTGCTGCATATATTTCTGTCAGTCTCATTTCATGAAAATGTACGTCTATGTTTTTTTCTTTTTGAAATTAATTTATTTTAATCAGAGGCTAGTTATTTACAGTATTGTGGTGGTTTTTGCCACACATTGACATGAACAGCCATGGTTGTATATGTGTCCCCCACTCTGATAACCCCCTTCCACCTCCCTCCCCATCCTGTCCCTCTGGATCATCCCAGTGCACCAGCCCTGAGCACCCTGTCTCATGCATCGAACCTGGACTGACAATCTATTTCACATATGGTATACATGTTTCAATGCTATTCTCTCAGATTATCCCACCCTTGCCTTCTCCCACAGAGTCCAAAAGTCAGTTCTTTACATCTGTGTCTCTTTTGCTGTCTGACATATAGAGTTATTGTTACCATCTTTCTAAATCCCATATGTATGCTTTAATATACTGTATTGGTGTTTTTCTTTCTGACTTACTTCACTCTGTATAATAAGCTCCAGTTTCATCCACCTCATTAGAACTGATTCAAATGCATTCTTCTTAATAGCTGAGTAATATTCCATTGTGTATACGTACTGCAGCTTTCTTATCCATTCATTTGCCAATGGACATCTAGGTTGCTTCCATGTCCTGGCTATTGTAAACAGTGTTGCGATGAACATTGGGGTACACATGTCTCTTTCAGTTATGGTTTCCTTGGTATGTATGCCCAGTAGTGGGATTGCTGGGTCATATGGCAGTTCTATTTCCAGTCTTTTAAGGAATCTCCACACTGTTGTCCATAGTGGTTGTACTAGTTTGCATTCCCAGCAACAGTGTAAGAGGGTTTCTTTTTCTCCAAACCCTCTCCAGCATTTATTGCTTGTAGACTTTTGGATAGCAGCCATTCTGACCAGCCTGAGATGGTAGCTCGTTGTGGTTTTGATTTGCATTTCTCTGATAATGAGTGATTTGAGCATTTTTTTCATGTGTTTATTAGCCATTTGTACGTCTTCTTTGGAGAAAATGTCTGTTTAGTTCTTTGGCCCATTTTTTGATTGGGTCACTTGTTTTTCTGGAATTGAGCTGTAGGAGTTGCTTGTATATTTTTGAGATTAATTCTTTGTCAGTTGCTTCATTTGCTATTATTTTCTCCCATTCTGAAGGCTGTCTTTTCATCTTGCTTATAGTTTCCTTTGTTGTGCAAAAGCTTTTAAATTTAATTAGGTCTCATTTGTTTATTTTTGCTTTTATTTCCATTACTCTGGGAGGTGGGTCACAGAGAATCCTGCTATGATTTATGTCAGAGACTGTTTTGCCTGTGTTTTCCTATAGGAGTTTTATAGTTTACATTTTATAGTCTTACATTTAGATCGTTAATCCATTTTGTGTTTATTTTTGTGTATGGTTTTAGAAAGTGTTCTAGTTTAAAGAAAAGTCCTTTTCTAAATCACAGGTATGTGTTTCATTCTTCCAGGGAAATACAAAGAATACAATAACTCTTGGGGTCTATTTTCCAAAGTCAGAGTTAATGTGCCTAAAACAGTATTCCTTGGGTTTCAGCAGAAATATCTGGGTGCTGCCTGGTACAAAATATTGGAGGGGCCTAGATAGGTCCCCCCAAGGCTAGTTGTCTAACATGAATAGAATAAAAGCTTTCTAGCTGTTCCTGTGGTCTTCCTGTCTCCTACAGACAAGTTTTAGATGGAGAAAAACATATATATATATACACACACACACACACATGAAATTTACAAGCACAGATTTAAAGTGGATATCCACGTTGTGGAAGACAAAAAGGGAAATCTCTTAGATTTATCACCGTCTATTATCATTGCAATCTCAGGGGATATGTTTTATTTTTGCTTTCAAGCATTTTTATATAAATTTTTATAAATTTTCAATCCCAACTTCTCCCTTTAGAGTCTGGGTTTTCCATTATGCATGTACCTCACGTTTTTGTAAATCACTTTTCCATTCCATATTAACCTTCTATCAAGCCATTTACAAATAATTTAAGTGAAGTAGTAGTATCTTGATCTGGGATTATTAACAATGCATATGTCATTGTATGGACAATTTTAAAATGTGATTTTTGCCTTCTAGTAGCTAAGTTGTGTCTGACTCTTTGTAACCCATGGATAGCAGTGCTCCAGGCTCCTCTGTCCATGGGACTACATAAGCAAAAATACTAGAGTGGGTTTGCATTTCCTTCTCCAGGGGATCTTCCTGACCCAGGGATTGAGCATGCATTTCCTGCATTGGCAGGCAAGTTCTTTACCACTGAACCACCAGGGAGTCCCATGCAAGTGCTCACTGCTAGGCACTCACTCCCAAGGAATCTGGTGACCAACATCCTTCTCTCTGACCTGGGTATTTTGTGATCTCTCTCTTCCATGACATGCCCACCCTTTTGTAGTAACAGCTGAAGATAACTCCAGCTATAAATCATGTTGACATTTGAACATTGGTGTCTTCTAGGTAATGCTCGGTCAACATCTCTCTTGAAGGCTGAGATCTGTGAGATTTTTTAGTTTTTAATTCAATCTGTATTGAAGGGTAGTGCAAGTGATTTTATTGCCTGAAATCTGGGAGCTAAAGATGGAAGCTACCCACGGCTGCTGATTCATGGCCTGTGTAGATGGTGTTTGATCCACGGTAGAAGGTTTTCTTATGAATATTTCCAATGTAATTATATTAAAACTTCTATTTTACATCTTTTTGCCATTATTTTTGTGCTTTTGTATATGTGTGTGTGTCAGACGGTAAAGTGTCTGCCTACAATGTGGGAGACCCGGGTTCGATCCCTGGGTTGGGAAGATCCCCTGGAGAAGGAAATGGCAACCCACTCCAGTATTCTTGCCTGGAAAATCCATTGGACGGGGGAGCCCAGGAGGCTAAAGTCCATGTGGTCGCAAAGAGTCGGACACGACTGAACGACTTCACTTTCACTTTCACTTTAGCTTCTCAGTCCTGTGCAACTCTGTGTGACCCCGTGGACTGTAGCCCACCAGGCTCCTCTGTCCATGGAACTCTCCAGGCAAGAGTACAGGCAATGTACTTTTATAAATTTATATGAAACCTCCTGCATAGCTTTTTGTGCTACAGACTGTCACAACAAACCAGGTGTTTAAATAACAGAGGTTATTTAAGCAGAGCTCTAGGGCATGTGCACACGTATATATTAATGGTGTATTATTTACACTACCATCCCATTTGGGGGTTGGAGAGAACTAAAAGGTATAAAATAGACGAAATGCCTGTGTAATCATTCAAAGTGACAAAAATGTATATCTGTTTTTTTTCTGAATCCTTGTTCTGTTTTCTCTCTCCCTCCCTTTTATTTCTGACTCTCACCCTTAGTTCAGTCATCCACAATTGACTTGATAGTGTAGGAACGCAGATAAACCTTATTGTCAGCATACCAAGGAAAATGAAGGGACTTTTGCAAAAAAAAAAAAAAAAAAACCACAGCAACAACAATGAAAATTCTGTCCTTACAAGGTACTATGGGGGCTTGATAGTATGAGACACCTGGGATTATAGTTAGAATTCTTGATATATCAAAGACTTGCTTTTTAAACATCCAACTTAAAAAAAAATGTAGAAGCACAAGGAATAACAGAATCTTTTCATATGCACCAAAATGAATTTTCACATTTTACCATTCAAGACATACACATTTAAGCACCTCAAACACCACCTTTAGTCCTCCTCCTCTGAACAGCAACGTGCCCATCCACCTTCCTTACTAACAGAAGCTCAATTTTGTGTAGGCAAAAATAAGACCCAGTCCCAGGGGAGAAGGACCAACTGGCCTAATAAATCAAGGTCATTCTTCACTTTTTCCTAGTGGTCCAGGGGTGGCCATAAGATGTTCATTCATCTCATTCATTCATTCATCTCACCAAACATTTATTAAGTACTTACTCTCTAATGTACGGACAGTGGGCAACACCATCAAAATTCTAGTCTTCATGCAGTTCACATTCTAATGACAGGAAAAACCCAATAAAGAAGTAAATTACGTAGTGCAACGGGTGATAATAAGTGCTATGATAAAAGTCATGAGAGAGGAAGGGGATACTAAGTAAGTAGTGAGAGAGTCATTTCCTAGGCAGGTTGATAAGAAGTCTAGGGGTCCCCAAGGAGAGAGGGGTCTGGAATTCTCAAGGAAGAGAAAAGGACAAAAACGTTTTTTCTCTACATTCCTTAGGATTATGTAACAACATACATTCCTTAGGATTATATAACAACAATGTATTCTGCCTGAGGACAGTCTCTGGAGTAAACCTTCTGGCTAATTCTGTTATCTTAAAATGTAAATTATGGGAGTAGGTCTGGTGAGGTCTTTACAACCTCCAGACCTTCTTTAGATTAGTTGAAGAATACATAAACTCATTGCTAAGACTAGCAGGCGGGTACTCTTTCTACCCCCTTCTGATGCCTATGTCAGAAGCTTTCTCTATCTCCTTTACACTTTAATAAAACTTTATTACATAAAAGCTCTGAGCGATTCAAGCCTCGTCTCTGGCCCCGGATTGAATTCTTCTCCTCCGGGGGCCAAGAATCCCGGCGTCGTGATTCAACAACAACCTTTCAGTAGGAAAGGAGTCAGAGCCAGTGCTGAAGTATGTGATGCAGGAGCCTCGAGGAGAGCTGAGAAAAAGGATTTCAGAAGTAAACAGCCAGTGTAAAAGCCCAGAGGCAAGAACATGCCTGGTGTGTGTTAGGAATTAGGAGTGTGGGAAAACCACAATGGTAAGAGGATGAGTAATTGAAAGTAAGGATGAAAAACTGATAGATGTATAGAGAGTTGGGCTATATGCTGAGTGGGATGGACATTCACTGGAAAATTTTGATAGAGAATATGGTTTGATTTGAATTTTTAAGGTTCACTTTGTTTGTAGGGGGCTACGCTGGTGGCCCAGATGGTAAAGAATCTGCCTGCAATGTGGGAGACTCGGGTTCCATTCCTGGGTTAGGAAGATTCCCTAGAGAAAGGCATGGCAACCCACTCCAGTATTCTTACCTGGAGAATCCCATAGAATCCCAGAGGAGCCTGACTGGCTACAGTCCATAGGATGGCAAAGAGTCAGACAGGATTGAAACAATTTAGCACCATTTGTTTGTGGAGATGGGAATAGACTTAGGAGGCAAAGTAAAGAGGTGAAAGAATATAATTAATGAGGCATTTCCAATTATCTGTTTTTAAGAGGAAAGTAACTTGGATCAGGTAGTAGTAGAGGGGTAAGAAATATTTGTAAATATACAGCCAACAATATGTGTATATAGATTTGACTAAGTCATGAAAAAAATTAGAAATTATTCTAAAGTCTTCAGTTTGATCAATTAGAACTTCTTTGTTGACTTTCACTTAGATGGTGAAATTTGGAAGGATAGTAAAAACAGGTTTCACTTGGGTTGTATTTAATTGAGATACTAGAAATGCCCAGTAGACATCAGCAAAGACATGATTGCAGAGGGCATCACAAGCAAGTCTGAATTTCAGACAAAAGTTTCGGGCAGCATATAAATTTGAGAGCATTAGTGTATGGATGTTATAAAAAATAATAAGACTGAATGGGCTCACCAAAGTGATGAGTGTTAATACTGTCAACAAGTAGTATAAGAACTGAGCATTGAAGCACTCCAAAATTAACATATCAGAAGGATAAGGGGGAATCTGAAAAAGAAATCAAGAAGCAAGTGATAAAGGTAACTATGATGTCCAGAAAGAAAAAAATTATTTTATAAGTGTAATGGCCAATTCTATCAAGTGCTATTGAAAGTTGACATAAAATGAGACCTAGTGATTATTTGATAATGTATCAAATCAACATGCGTATACTTTAAATTTACATAATATTACATGTCAATTATACCTTAAAAATAGAAAATTTTAAAAATTAAAGATAAATTTAAAAATTTTTTCAGACATACATCAGTGTGTAGAGATGAGGAAAAGGAACCAAGGAGAAATTAAGTGTGTGGGCTAAGCATTGTGTAAATAGATGGTTTTATATAATCCCCATAGCAACATTCATATTAAATAATTGAAACAATTTAGTAAAATTAACCCACTGCTATGAAAATTGTAGGCATTTTAAAAGTAGCCATTAAGATATGAACTGAAAAAAAGGAACTTGTGTAATGATACAGGTAATAGGATTAAATACAAGATGCTGGATAACCGGGAAAAGTTTAGAGTAGGGAGATCAGACAAGTCATCCTGCTAAACAAGTCTTTGTCCCTTCTGTGTCTCAGTGACAAGGCATTTCCTTCCCACAGGCAATTTGTTTTCATTTGTTAAACTGTATGCAAATACAGAATAAGTTCTAAAGAAAGTTTATTAACTCTTACATAAGTGGGGTAACAGTTGCCATATCCCTTTTTCAAAACAGGCATTCCACAAAAACAAAAATATGGTTACATAGACATGCTTTGTATTTGTAATATTTTATCCTAGCCTAATACTATGTCAAAGTGCAGACTCTTCTCATAACACAATGCTCTAATGGCCTTCATATATACTTTTAATAATTTTTTCACTTTTTATTGGAGAATAGTTTGTTAACAGTATTATGTTAGTTTCAGGTGTACAGCAAAGTAATTCAGTTATACATATACATGTATTTATTCTTTTTAAAATTCTTTTCCCATGTAGTTTATTGCAGAATATTGAGCAGTGTTAATTAGTGTGGTTTTGAAGTTGATATTCATCTTTAGAAAGAAGGTCAAAATATAAACACAAGTCATCCCTGGTTATTGCACTTGAGCAACTAAATTAACATGCTGCAGGTGTTATAACCTAAATCATAACCCAATGAACTGATTACAAAGAGGCACTGATAAACAGGCTGCTTTAATAAGCATTTACTTATGACTATGTTATCAGAGTTTCTCCCATTAAAGTAAAATAATTAGGATGCTGAATCAGATGAAGATGACAAGGCCTCCAAGCAGCATCTTTAGAAGAGAACACGAAAGTGCTTAGAGGAAATTGAGGCAAGTTCTTTAATGAACTCAAGTTCCCCTTCAAATATTCTGCTGCTCAGAGAAAGACTGTGATTTAATGAAAACTCTGCACTATAGACATCAGTCACTATCTCCTTCTTTATACACAAAAAGGCAATGAACAGGAGCTATTGTTTCTGCTTCGGCATTTAGCACTTTCTGTCTTTCAGGCTGGAAAGTGGAGAGGGTCATTTTGTTACAAGCACCAAAGTGAAAACTGTTACTTGATTACTGTGTGTTAATGAGTCATATTAGAAACTGAGCCAAAGACTGGAAAGGGAAATCCATAAAACCACTCCAAGTTCTCAGATATTTGAGGTCACCAGGACTCTGAACCTCAAAGCTGTCTCCTGGCTGTGCACATGCCTATTTCCCTGTCTCGCCCAGCACCATGGTGACAGACGTTGTGGAGATACACAGATGGCGCTTCAGGTCCACCATGATCTCTAGTTCTCCTTCATCTGTTTCCCTCTTCTGATCCATGATCCAGAACTCAGGTCAACATGCTTTCTATCTCCTGGGTGTTTTTGCAATTAGGATAAAGGTTTTAATATCTGATCAGCATTCAGTTAGAAAATAAGTATTTTAACTACTTTCGAATAAGTTGAAAAAGTTATCCATATTTTTAAGTATGTATACAGTTTAATATTTGATATACTACATGCTTATAATAAAACTTCAGTCATATATATATATATGTATATATATATATACATTCAAAAGATGGGCTTCCCTGGTGGCTCAGTCAGTAAAGAATCTGCCTGCAGTGCAGGAGACTAGAGTTCATTCCCTGGGTTAGGAAGATCCCTTGGAGAAAGAAATGGCAACCCATTCCAGTATTCTTACCTAGGAAATCCCATGGACAGAGGAGCCTGGCAGCCTATAGTCTATGGGGTTGCAAGAGTCGGATGACTTAGCAACTAAGCCACCACCACCACATTCAAAAGATACCATTCTAAACCCTCCCGGCACTTTGCTTAAATATAGTAGTGTATTCATGTTTCATATATTTCATATGTAATTATGGCCACAGGAGTCACAAATCTTAAAATTTCTTATCTCATGACTCATTTCATTTAGACTCAGTGTATCCTCTAAATTAAATTTCCCTTCTGATAGTACACCTAACCAACAGGACAGCTGTGGACTTACTCTATTTCATCATTTTCATGTTAGGATTAACATAAAATATTTTAAAATTCAAATCTTATTTTATCTGTAACTTTTCAGCTTGTACCACGTGACCAACTGCTCAGGTGGTGCCATTAAACAACCTGACCTTCTGATTCTGCATACTTAAAAGTGAACCATAGAACTGAAACTGATTTAATATTGAACTTTCATAATAAATGAGGCTAGGCTTGGAGAAGGCAATGGCACCCCACTCCAGTATTCTTGCCTGGAGAATCCCAGGGACAGAGGAGCCTAGTAGGCTGCTGTCTATGGGGTTGCACACACTTTAATGCATTGGAGAAGGAAATGGCAACCCACTCCAGTATTCTTGCCTAGAGAATCCCAGGGACAGAGGAGCCTAGTAGGCTACTGTCTATGGGGTTGCACACACTTTAATGCATTGGAGAAGGAAATGGCAACCCACTCCAGTATTCTTGCCTGGAGAATCCCAGGGACAGAGGAGCCTAGTGGGCTGCCGTCTATGGGGTTGCACAGAGTTGGACACGACTGAAGCGACTTAGCAGCAGCAGCAGCAGCAAAGCTAGACTTTAATAACAAATTGGAGATTTTTCCAACAACTGATATAACTGAAAAGTTGCAGAATTTCACTAAGTTAATGCAAAGAAATCGACTCATCAGTGGAAAGGAAAGCTTCAACAAGACAGGTGGGGAACTGCTACATCTTGATATCCCAGTGATATATCTGACTATAATTATCTGGCTGTAATTATATAAGCTGTAAGGATACAATGAGACTTTAGATTTTCACCAGTTTACTTAATACCATAGCCATTCAGAATCTTGGTTTAAATTATATTACGCAAATTAAGAGAGCAAGGAAAAGCCCCAAATCCTTAGAAAGAAATACACGAAACAAAATATTCATTTTTGTGTGCATACGTGTATGACAAAGATGGTATAGATTTCCATCACTATATCTGTAAAGGTGAATAAGGTTTCTTTGCTATACAGCAAAAAGCATATTTCTCTTTCATGTTGAGTCTTAGAATAGCACTGTCTTTGGAGAATGGTTGTCTGAAATTCTCTCTTGCCTGACCATTCAGGCTTAACCATAATCCAGCTAAAGCTGAGTCATTGATTGACACTAGGCCTTGGGGCAGACAGATGAATTTCTCTGGTTTAAAGTTTAATGGAACAGATCTTTTGATCTCTGATTCTGTGTGGAATCTGAAGTTCATTTTTTCACCCAGGTTTCTTGGTGCTAGTACATTGTCACATACAGATCTCATTTTCATGATTAGAATGTAATGTCACGAGGACTGCTAAACCAATACAGAGATTTATATCATGCTTCAGAGTAGGTTAACTTGATCACTATTATTTCCAAGGGAGTTTAGTGTATCTAATTCAAATGTGGTATAGATTCTTTTACGATCTATCATTCAGCATGATGTCTTCCATGAATGTAAACTGGGTAAGAGTCTTATAAATTGAGCATTCGCTCTTATTTCTGAAATGACCACAGAATTATCTTAAGGTGCCTTTATTTTAATTAAAAAGAAGACTGGACTTTCTTATAGTTCAACCTTTTTCTCCCTACATCAGATTCTATAGAAGTCAAGCAATATCTGAATCAGTGGAGGAAGAGAAAATATACCTAGTCACATTCCCCACAGCAGAGCTCATTGTGTGTTTCTAGTCTAATCCATAAGACCCATAAAACCTAATTGACGTTTCTCTTATTCTGCATGTTTATTGAAGTCCTTTCTTCTCTAGTCTAGAATAATATGTGTATGTGGGCACACACTCAAACATGTACATGCAAATACACAGATTTTTCAAGTCCTTCCCAAGAAAACTGATTGTTTCACATTTACAATAATCCAAGGTCCACTCCAGTTCAGAATGACTTAAAGTGGAAGACTTGGAGGTGAAAAGTATACCAACAGCCAGGTTTTTAACTAGACGTCCTTCTATGCAGAATATTTTTATAAAGATCTGTCGTGTCAGATCTTTGCCAGCAAATTGAAAGACAAAGTACAGTTGTGTACTTTTTCCAAACTTCAATCATATTCAAATAGGATTTTAATAGAAAAAAAATGAACTAAATTGGCATAAAAATACAGTATAAAATTTTAAAACACCAGTTTCTCTCTAGAATTTCACTAAGTTAATGCAAAGAAATCGACTCATCAGTGGAAAGGAAAGCTTCAACAAGACAGGTGGGGAACTGCTACATCTTGATATCCCAGTGATATATCTGACTATAATTATCTGGCTGTAATTATATAAGCTGTAAGGATACAATGAGACTTTAGATTTTCACCAGTTTACTTAATACCATAGCCATTCAGAATCTTGGTTTAAATTATATTACGCAAATTAAGAGAGCAAGGAAAAGCCCCAAATCCTTAGAAAGAAATACACGAAACAAAATATTCATTTTTGTGTGCATACGTGTATGACAAAGATGGTATAGATTTCCATCACTATATCTGTAAAGGTGAATAAGGTTTCTTGCTATACAGCAAAAAGCATATTTCTCTTTCATGTTGAGTCTTAGAATAGCACTGTCTTTGGAGAATGGTTGTCTGAAATTCTCTCTTGCCTGACCATTCAGGCTTAACCATAATCCAGCTAAAGCTGAGTCATTGATTGACACTAGGCCTTGGGGCAGACAGATGAATTTCTCTGGTTTAAAGTTTAATGGAACAGATCTTTTGATCTCTGATTCTGTGTGGAATCTGAAGTTCATTTTTTCACCCAGGTTTCTTGGTGCTAGTACATTGTCACATACAGATCTCATTTTCATGATTAGAATGTAATGTCACGAGGACTGCTAAACCAATACAGAGATTTATATCATGCTTCAGAGTAGGTTAACTTGATCACTATTATTTCCAAGGGAGTTTAGTGTATCTAATTCAAATGTGGTATAGATTCTTTTACGATCTATCATTCAGCATGATGTCTTCCATGAATGTAAACTGGGTAAGAGTCTTATAAATTGAGCATTCGCTCTTATTTCTGAAATGACCACAGAATTATCTTAAGGTGCCTTTATTTTAATTAAAAAGAAGACTGGACTTTCTTATAGTTCAACCTTTTTCTCCCTACATCAGATTCTATAGAAGTCAAGCAATATCTGAATCAGTGGAGGAAGAGAAAATATACCTAGTCACATTCCCCACAGCAGAGCTCATTGTGTGTTTCTAGTCTAATCCATAAGACCCATAAAACCTAATTGACGTTTCTCTTATTCTGCATGTTTATTGAAGTCCTTTCTTCTCTAGTCTAGAATAATATGTGTATGTGGGCACACACTCAAACATGTACATGCAAATACACAGATTTTTCAAGTCCTTCCCAAGAAAACTGATTGTTTCACATTTACAATAATCCAAGGTCCACTCCAGTTCAGAATGACTTAAAGTGGAAGACTTGGAGGTGAAAAGTATACCAACAGCCAGGTTTTTAACTAGACGTCCTTCTATGCAGAATATTTTTATAAAGATCTGTCGTGTCAGATCTTTGCCAGCAATTGAAAGACAAAGTACAGTTGTGTACTTTTTCCAAACTTCAATCATATTCAAATAGGATTTTAATAGAAAAAAACTGAACTAAATTGGCATAAAAATACAGTATAAAATTTTAAAACACCAGTTTCTCTCTAAGCATCATCTATTAGATTCTTTTTCTTAAAACATATAGTAATTTTGAATCAAAAGTGATCATGTATTTGCTCTAACAGAGCTTTTGGAAGAGTGCAAACTGCTGATAAGGCCAATAAAGCTGAGCTTTTAAACTTTTTGCATTTCAATTGCATAATCAAAACCTGATGATAGCACATCACACACTCCAAGAACGCCATGGGCACTGCACAGCAAATGAAAATTAGTTCTAAAAGCCTTTTCATTCTCTGTGGCAGAGGATGCTCCTCTCCTGGCTGTATATGAAAGAGGATCAGACACAAAATGGGAAAAAAAAAAAAAAACATATTATGCCTGTGAGTGAAAGCAAAACCCAAAGAAAACGGAGAGCTTTGAGGGTTGAAATAGGAGAGTGAGCAGCTATAATTAGCTGCAATGCTGTATGAGAATAAAAAACAAAACCACTTTAAAAAATATAAACAGGCAGAATGCCAGCTGAGATAGTGCCTAGTGCCATAGCAAACCTTGGTAAATAGTGAGCAATGTGAAAGTAAATAGAGCTTGTGGACAAAAAGTTTGACATCAGTTCCACTGGCTACGTTTTTCATAAATTACCATCTGTAATAAAAGTCATTCTGCTATATTACTTTTTAGGTAAGACAACATTTAATACCAAAGGTGGTTTTAAGTAAAGGCAGAATATCATCACATATCCTCCACTAAACAGACACATAAGGCAATTTTAATTACCTTCTATTTGGGAAAGAGTGAAATTTCCTACATTTATGAATATATTTCTTTTAAGAAAATAGTACAAGGTTAATCATAGGGAAAGGGCCTTCTCCCCAGCACTCAGCATTGATTTCTTTTCTGCGTGAAACATGGTTTCCTTATTCAATTAAGCTACCTGACTTGTAAAAAGTGTTAAATAAAAACTTGCCTATGTGTTTCTTATTTGTGCACGCTGAAGGCTATAACTCTTCCTACCTGAAACCATGAATTACTATAGAAACTTTCCTATTTGTTCATTTCACTGAGTTTAGGTGAAAAAAATGCTCAAGTCATGGCAACAGGAGGCACATGCATGTTGTGTTAATATGGCCCTTAATACTAAGCACAGCTTCTACAAAACTGTTGAATTTTTTGCAGGAAGGACTATTTCTTCTCCTGCATAAGCTATATGGATAGAGTCTTATATATTCTGAGAAGTGTGTTCTTTAAGAAAGGGCAAGGCCAGAAAGTGACTCCATTCTCCAAAGGTATTTTACAGTTTTTCAATAGTTCTTCAATTAAGCCTGCATCTGATGCAAAGTTGGAACACTGATAAATAAGAGAAGAAAAAGCATCTCCTTTTAAGCCGGAGACTATGAATCCCTTAGATAGCCCCATCCTTTCCTATATTTCTTCTTTAAATCATCACCCCTTGAGATATATTTGTTTCCTTGTTCCAACGTAAGAAGCATGAGAGAATTTACTTTGTCCACTGCTAGATCCCCAAGCCCTGAAGCTCATTGGAGGTGCACCACAAATATGCTGTGAATGATAGAATGGAGAGAAACCAAAACGGATAACCTGTCAGGCCTGAATTATGCCTGTGCTCCCCCTTTTTCTTCACTTTCTGAAACCTGCACTCTTCTATATTCTCCAGGTGCCTCATAACTGCATGTTAGCGTGGCAGCCTGCTAGTCCTTCCTCTTGTCCATCTTTCTGTTGTATCTTACAAAACTACCAACTTTTCTTTTTGGGACTTCTTTATTAGATTCAGTTATACTCTGTCTCTTTTAGTCCTTCTAATTGTCTGAAAACTCATTCCGTTGTCCCTTATTGGATTCTTCATGGAATTAATTGTGGGCATGCCCGAAGAATAGCCTTTGCAATGGGACTCTTCTCATCTTGCATGGAGTCCCTAAGAAGCCTGCCCACCCTCTTGGCTTAGCTTTCACAGCTATACTGATGACTTCAAACATTTTCTTTCAGCAGTGAATGAGGTCTAACATTGCTTTCCTTATAAGAAACAATATGGTAGGAATTCCCATTTGTCTTGCCATTTCCAGTTGTCTCTCCAGACCGGTGTATTTTTATTCATGGAGTCATTACTTTTCTTTGTTCCTAAGACCCACAATATCTAATCACTCTCCAAATTTTATTCCTGCTTTATACAAATAGAACTAATTAACAATCCTTTGCTCCCACTTCCCTTATCTTGAGATGAGGTGCCTGGACACTTAACAGCCTCTTTATGGCCTCCTTGCTTCACTGCTCCCCTTTGCAATCTTTCTAGGACTATTAGTGTACTGTTTCAATCATACAACTCCCTCGCTTATTATAAAAGGAGGCTTGTGATATCCATGGTTATTAGAGTCTACATTCCTGGCACGAGTTTCAATGCCCATTACAAACAGGGCCCCAGCCTCCCTTAACAGTTTTTTCTTATAACTGTCTTTCATGAATTGTCATCTGTAGCCTACCAAGGCAGCTTAATTGTGTTTTCCTATTTACATGTTTACTAATGCTCTTCATTTACATCTATTCAAATCTCACTCATTCTTCAAGAGACAGTTCAAATATAAATGCCTACATGACTTCCGTTAAAAGCCTCCATACTAACAGATCCGGAAATACTCTGCTTTCTGAGTGCCTTTGCATGATTTTATTACTCGTTGAAGGTCTGCGATTTACTGTTTGGAATGTGCTCCATCTTGTTTGAGTGTCTGCTTTCTGTCTTCTAGATTAAAATTCCTTGAGAGCAGACCCTATGCATTCTTTATCTGTTTATTTTACTCTGCCCCTTACACGTAGTAGGTATGTGTTCAACTAATGTAAAATACTATTGTTAAGTTGAAATCAAGTCTATTTTCATGTTTAATTTGATTGTGAAAGTGTCAGTTGCTCAGTTGCGATTCTTTGCAACCCCATGGACTGTAGCCTGCCAGGCTCCTCTGTCCATGGGATTCTCCAGACAAGAACACTGGAGTGGGTACCACTCCCTTCTCCAGGGGATCTTCCCAACCCAGGGATCAAACCTGGGTCCCCTGAATACCAGGCAGATTGTTTTCCACTGAGCCACAATAAATTGAGCTATTCATTTAGTATTTAGGCATCAAAATTTAGTTGAATACCTTTACATAGGAAACCAAAACTCCAACTTCTATGAAAGTTGATCCAGAGCAAAAAAATTGCATGACTTCTTCTTTTAGTAAAAGCATCATCATATGATTCCCATTCCAGTTCTTTGCTCTTTGGCAATTTTTAAAAGTCAAATCTCTGCTCAGAAAGGTATCTAGGGTTTTCACTTTTGTAACATTCCAAAAGAAACTGATTATTAACTTCTAGGATTTTTAAAATTATTCATATACTGATTTTTTTCTAAATTAATGGCTTTTAAAATTTCCTGATATAATTTAGTAACATTTATACCATATGTAAGGAATATCATTTTCTATAAATCATCTCTGCTGGGGCAAATTTACCCAGTATTAATGGATGCATCTAGGAGCAAGGTAGGTGATCAATAGCAGGTGATAGCTTCAAGGCCTAGCCTAATCCCAAGCAGGAACTTAAATAATTACTTAAGCAGCAAATTAGATTTCATTTATCTTTTCCAGCTGTCAAGGCTGAATTTTCAACATGTTTAGCTCAATCAAACTTTCCTCCATTAGTGTTATAAATTTCAAATTCTAGTTTCCTTTCATATAAATAGGAGGTCTCTTGCTATGCACTTTCTATCATCAAAATATCACCTATTAGAAAAGAAAGATCATATAATTTTATCTACATGTAACTTTGAGAAAACAAGTGCCTTCCACAGAGTGTATTATTGATTTTTGGAAGAGGAGTTGACATATTTTACAAGGCTTTAGTGCATATAATATACAGAAAAATTATAAAAATCTTAACATGTTATATAAACATGTTATTTTACAAATACAATATGCAAAATTGTACTAATATTCTGGATTGCATGTGAAAATTAAACATTTGGAAAAAATCTCCAATAATTTCAAGATCCAATAAACAAGCCCTGAGTTAGTTTTAACTATTCACCCCTCCACTCATTTCCTTCCTTTTGCCCACCTCCTTAGAGTTAGTGGCTACCACATAAACTGGCACCATCACAGGCATCCTTTTGTGTCTGGCAATTATATGACTTCATGATCTCTTTTATTCCACTTCAAAATGTTTGTTTGTGTTTCTCTCATCTATCAAATGACAAATATCTCAAGAACTGCTACTGCGTCTTACTTGTTTTTGAGCTTCAGCATCTAGAAATATTAGAATGTGGTCAGACATGACTGAGCAACTTCACTTTCACTTTTCACTTTCATGCATTCGAGAAGGAATTGGCAACCCACTCCAGGGTTCTTACCTGGAGAATCCCGGGATAGAGGAGCCTGGTGGGCTGCCATCTGTGGGTCGCACAGATTCGGACAACACTGACACAACTTAGCAGCAGCAGCAGTGTCAAGTATGTGTGCATGAGCACTAAGTCTCTTCAGTTCAGTTCAATTCAATATAGTCACTCAGTCATGTCTGACTCTTTTCAAACCCCATGAATCACAGCACGCCAGGCCTCCCTGTCCATCACCAACTCCCAGAGTTCACTCAGACTCATGTCCATTGAGTCAGTGATGTCATCCAGCCATCTCATCCTCTGTCGTCCCCTTCTCCTCCTGCCCCCAATCCCTTCCAGCATCAGAGTCTTTTCCAGTGAGTCAACTCTTTGCATGAGGTGGCCAAAGTACTGGACTTTCAGCTTTAGCATCATTCCTTCCAAAGAAATCCCAGGGTTGATCTCCTTCAGAATGGACTAGTTGGATCTCCTTGCAGTCCAAGGGACTCTCAAGAGTCTTCTCCAACACCACAGCTCAAAAGCATCAATTCTTCAGTGCTCTGCCTTCTTCACAGTCCAAGTCTCACATCCATACATGACCACAGGAATAAACCATAGCCTTCACTAGACCAGACCTTAGTCGGCAAAGTAACGTCTCTGCTTTTGAATATGCTATCTAGGTTGATCATAACTTTTCTTCCAAGGAGTAAGCGTCTTTCAATTTCATGGCTGCAATCACCATCTGCAGTGATTTTGGAGCCCAAAAATCCTCCTGGCCCCAATCCCTCCCAGCATCAGAGTTTTTTCCAGTGAGTCAACTTTTCACATGAGGTGGCCAAAGTACTGGACTTTCAGCTTTAGCATCATTCCTTCCAAAGAAATCCCAGGGTTGATCTCCTTCAGAATGGACTAGTTGGATCTCCTTGCAGTCCAAGGGACTCTCAAGAGTCTTCTCCAACACCACAGCTCAAAAGCATCAATTCTTCAGTGCTCTGCCTTCTTCACAGTCCAAGTCTCACATCCATACATGACCACAGGAATAAACCATAGCCTTGACTAGACCAGACCTTAGTCGGCAAAGTAACGTCTCTGCTTTTGAATATGCTATCTAGGTTGATCATAACTTTTCTTCCAAGGAGTAAGCGTCTTTCAATTTCATGGCTGCAATCACCATCTGCAGTGATTTTGGAGCCCAAAAATTTAAAGTCTGACACTGTTTCCACTGTTTCCCCATCTATTTCTCATGAAGTGATGGGACCAGATGCCATGATCTTAGTTTTCTGAATGTTGAGCTTTAAGCCAACTTTTCACTCTTCTCTTTCACTTTCATCAAGGGGCTTTTGCGTTCCTCTTCACTTTCTGCCATAAGGGTGGTGCCATCTGCATATCTGAGGTTATTGATATTTCTCCCAGCAATCTTGATTCCAGCTTGTGTTTCTTCCAGTCCAATGTTTCTCATGATGTACTCTGCATAGAAGTTAAATAAGCAGGGTGACAATATACAGCCTTGACGTACTCCTCTTCCTATTTGGAATCAGTCTGTTGTTCCATGTCCAGTTCCAACTGTTGCTTCCTGACCTGCTTACAGATTTCTCAAGAGGCAGGTCAGGTGGTCTGGTATTCCCATCTCTTTCAGAATTTTTGTCTCTTCAGTCATGTCCAAGTCTTTGTGACACTATGCACTGTAACCCACCAGGCTCCTCTGTCCATGGGATTCTCCAGGCAAGAATACTGGAGTGGGTTACCATGCCCTCCTCCAGGGGATCTTCCAGATCCAGGGATTGAACAGGTGTCTCTTAACATCTCCTGCATTGGCAGATGAGTTCTTTACCACTAGCACCACCTGGGAAGCCTAGAATCAATTATAAGTTTGCTAAATTGAACTGAATAAGTTTCAGAGAGAAAGGAAGCGGTTCTGTTCCAGAACTTCCTAGGAATCTGTAGTTTCCAGTTTGCTCCTGACTTCTTAAGCAAATCCTTTGTTAAGTAATTCCACTTCTTCTGCCACCTCCAGCTCCTTACTCTGCTTCTGCCATTACCCATTAAGTTAACAGCATATCCAGAGTCCATTGTTAATGGTACAGAGAAAGATCAGGGCTTATCACCTGTTTTCTCTTAAAGCCTCTAGCTACCTATGTTCACTTTTACCTTTGAATAAAAATAAATCTTTTATTATCTGGTGGCTCAGATAGTAAAAAATACATCTGCAGTGAGGGAAACCCAGATTTGATCCCTTGGTTGGGACAATCCCCTGGAGAAGGGAATGGCTACCCACTCCAGTATTCTGGCCTGGAGAATTCCATGGACAGAGAAGCCTAGCAAGCTACAGTCCATGGTGTTGCAAAGACTCAAGACACCACTGAGCCAATAACACTTTCACTTTTCAAAAATAAACCCTTTACTACTACCAAACTTAGGATATTGAGGTCTTTCCCAGATTTTTGTCTTTTTTTTGAAATTGGAGGATAACTGCTTTTTAATGTTGTGTTGGTTTCTGCTTAACAACAATGTGAATCAGCCATAAGTACACATTTATCTCCTCCCTCTTGAGACTCTCCCCCCAAACAAACCATCCCTCAAGATCATGACATAGCCTAGACTTTTCAACAATAAATATTGGCCCACATCAAACATGATATATAGGCACAAAGAAACCCCATGACTTGAAGAAAAAAAATAAGAACAAATTTTATTTTTAAAAATCTATTATATATGCTGCTCTGTGCTATATGTATAATCGATTATCTGATAAAACCAGAGTCTATACACCACATATGGATCTATAATTATGTGAGGATCCATAATTATATTTTAGCAACAGGGCTTCAGAATGTAAATATACTTGCTATATATTACTTATAATGCATTTTAAGAAGAATATTTCGTAATGTTGAAATAGTCAATAGACAGCTCTAAATTTGTCTAAATTTAATCTCATGGGCTCAAAATAAATAAAGCAAAAAATGGACAGGCATTGTATTAATAGATACATTTATATGTGTACCTAGAAATTTTAACATATGTCTCTTAGGCTGATAGAACATGCACACAACAAAAGAAAAAAACATCAGAAAAATATGAATTTGAACAGCACAATTTGAAATCAATAATAAAATGACTTTAAAAAGCTCAAATATTTGAAAATTAAGTAACATATTTCTAAATAATCCAAAATAGAAATTGAATTTTTTTAAAAGACAAAAATCTGGGAAAGACCTCAATACCCTAAGTTTGGTAATAGTAAAATGTTTAGTTTTGAAAAGTGAACGTGTTAGTCACTCAGTGTGTCTGAGTCTTTGCAACCCCACGAACTGTAGCCTGCTAGGCTTCTCTGAACTTTAATGGTAAAGAAAATATAATACATTGAAACATTTGCAAATATAAATAAAACACTGCTTATAACAAAATTTATAACAATAAAAGCATATAACAGAGAGATTCAGCAAAGCCAAAAGTTGGTGTTTTAAAATAACTCATACAATTGATAAAATCCTACCAATACCAATTATGAAAAAAGAGTATTATCAACAGTGGAAATACAAAGGGGATACATGACATATTGTAAAGAACTTAAAAGATAATAAAAGTATATTGCAAGCAAATCCATCCCAATAAATGTGAACATAATGTAAAATGTACAAATTTCTCAAAAACATAAATTTAAAAAGTGACATAAAATGTATTTTAATACATTTATAATTTAAAATCTTCCCAGAAATAATCTCCTTCCAAAAAGAAAACATGTTTTATCAAATCAGCTCACTCCTCCCTGCTCATATCAAAACACAACGTGGACTTTATAAGAATGGAAAATATTGTGCAAACTCTTCCATGATTATAGAAGCAAAAATCCTGGCCAAGATTACAGTAAACTGATTGTGTCAAAATGGAAAGTACTGATGCTGTGAGATCCAGTAGAGTTTATTTTAGGAATGGAAATTTGATCTAAGATGTGAAAATCAATCAATGCAACTCACTATATTAACAGGAATAAAGAAAAATAATATCACCACAACAGATGCAGAAAAACATTATTTGATAAAATTTAAAACTGATTCATGATAATGTAGTCATTGCTGCTTTTTTGCAGATATATATATTATATATATATATA
>SJYC01081634.1:0-26871 GCA_006408675.1 Madoqua kirkii | reverse complement strand
TATAATATTATATTACAAAATCCTTAGCAACTTAAATTTCCTATCCATTATTGATTCAAGTTTTGGTTAAATAGTGTATAGACTCATTATAATAGAGAATTGAAAACATATTCCACCAGTACTAGTCTTAGCCTCAATATGTTAGCCAAATTCAAATGACTTTTCAGAACCTCCTACAGAAAGTATATGCCTCCTTGCCACAGTGGTATGGGGTTTGATTTATTCAAATTATCCCAGTATCATTATTCATTGAATATTTTTTTTCATTGATTTACAGTATTGAATTTATCTTATAGTCATCCACTAAACTATTTAATAAATTAATAATTACCAAATAATAGTTTAATATTTTTTGTTGGGATAATAAATGAATAAATGAGTGAATCACATACAAAAGTCTGACATATGCTTATTTTTGCAACTGATCTTTCTAATCTCCTCTATGATTCATTAGCTATATGCTAAATACTTACTTTGATATAAATAAAAAATAATAAATCTTTCTGCTTTCAGAGAGATTATAATTTAGTTTCTCATTACAACTAATATTCTAATGACATTATACAAACTTATAAACATTTCTGGGTTTAATCCAGTTTAATAAATATTTATTTGTTTATTTACAAATAAATAACCTGGAGAAGGAAATGGCAATCCACTTCAGTATTCTTGCCTGGAAAATCCCATGGACAGAGGCATGTGGTGGGCTACAGTCCATGGTATCCCAAGAGTCAAACATAACTTAGCGACTAAACCACCACCAAACAAATAACTAATGTAGCTTATTGTGAATAAGTGTCTGCCTTCTTGGAAAACCTATACACACTTTGGATACTTTATCATTGGCTGGATTCAAGAAAAAGAATTATCCTCTTTCAGACTTACTCTAACAACACAAACTCCCAGCTGGCTCAGTGGAAAAGAATCCTCCTGCCAATGCAGGAGACACAGGAGATGCTGGTTGGATTTTCCTGAGTTGGGAAGATTCCCTGAAGGAGGAAATGGCAACCTACTCCAGTATTCTTGCTTGGAAAAATCCATGGGCAAAGGAGCCTGGAAGGCTGCCATCCCTGGGGTCACAAAGAGTTGGACAACTCTGAGCAACTGAGCACAGCATATAATACAAACACCACAGAAAAGACATTGCCAGTGGGAGGTGAGAGTATGAAGACACGCTGTATCTCTTCACTAAGGAACGAAGTGTAGGGTCAAGTACTGATCTTCTCAGAGTGGAATCCTTACCCGGCATCCAACTGCAGGCAGAGCAGAAGTTAGAGAGGAAATCGATATTTCACCACTGAGTATTTTTAGAGTTTAAAATTAGAGGACACAGAAGGCTCCGACAGAGAGCAACTGAATGGTGCACAGTGTGTGTGTCTGAAATGTCTAAAAATGCTTCACTTGACAAAGCAGTAGAAAAGCTTATTCAGAGTAGCCAGCTTTGAAAACTGTTTTTAACTTGTCTTTCCTCAGATTGAACACAGAGACAACACCTACTGAAAAGTATAGGCTTGCCTGGGTGCGTTAGAAAAAAAAATTGTGTGTAATGCTTTTACTTAGAAAATTAGAAAAATGTAAAGTGGTCCAAAGAAAAAATTGTCCATTATCCAAATAACCAGAAATAATCACAGATAATGTAATGGATACATTGATTCATTTAAGTGTGTCTGAGTCACATCACAAACGGACTGAGAATCTCAGTTCTCTTTACCTTATTCATAAATGGTATTTCAGACTGTGATTTTAATGGCATTATAATGTTAATACATGATGTGTTATAACTTATTTCAGCAATTCCATGGGATATTCAAAGGATATCCAGTGTGCTGCTTTATAAGTGATGCTGTGATAAATATCTTGCAGTGACTTTTAAAATTTGTTTTATATTCTTAAATTCTAATCAAGATGAAATTCTGAGAGTAAAAGTCCTGATATTTAAAGTCAAACTGTCATCAGAGAAGTTAAAACAATGCTTTCTCATCTGCACCAAGAACTGCCATTGTATTGTTAACTTGCAGATTTTACTACTTGAGCTGAAAACGTATACATTGCTTTTCATTCTCATACGTGCTTTTGTAACTGGTCTGTGTCTCAGGCAATAGATTATGTCTTGTTCCATATATTTGCTCCTCTTCTCCCCATGTGGGTTATACCCCGCCCCCACCTAATGCAATACAGTTTTTCAGGGTCTCCTGCAGAAAGCATGTGCACACTGCCCCCTTGGGATTGAGATTTTGCATTTGTATATATGTTTAATTTTCTATGTATTATGATGTTTTGACAACTTAAAAACCCTTTCTGGCTGGGGAAAGACTGCCTCTCTTGGGGCTAGTTATTTTTTATTTTGTGGAAAGTAGAGGTGCTTAAACAATAAATATTGCTCTGGGAAAATGCATTCTGAAATGTCTCCTTCTCTTCATTGATACGGGCTTCCCCAGTGGCTCAGCAGTAAAGAATCTATCTGCAATGCAGGAGATGAGGATTCGATCCCTGGGTCAGGAAGCTCCTTTGGAGAAGGACATGACAATCCATTCCAGTACTCTGGCCTAGAAATCCCATGGACAGAGGAGCCTGGCGGGCTACAGTCTGTGGGGTCACAAAGATTGTGACAAAACAGTGGCTAAACAACAACTACACTGGTAAATATTAGGCAAGTTATGTTAAGTCATGCTAACAATTCTAAAATCTAGGCACCTTATAATAAGTGTGTATGTATTTAATCTCACGCTGTATGTCCTATACATGTTGTCTAGAGGTTTTCCTATATGTCTTCTTCCTCTGGGATCCATGCTGATGGAGTAACCTCTATTTAAGAAAAAGGAAAAGGAAAGAGATAAAGGATACATGAAAACTGAACTGAAACTGTTAGTCGCTCAGTCATGTCCGAGTCTTTGCGACCCCATGGACTGTAGCCCACTATGCTCCTCCGTCCATGGAATTCTCCAGGCAAGAGTACTGGAGTGGGTAGCCATTCCCTTCTCCAGGGAATCTTCGCAACCCAGGAATACTGGGATCCATGCTGATGGAGTAACCTCTATTTAAGAAAAAGGAAAAGGAAAGAGATAAAGGATACATGAAAACTGAACTGAAACTGTTAGTCGCTCAGTCATGTCCGAGTCTTTGCGACCCCATGGACTGTAGCCCACTATGCTCCTCCGTCCATGGGATTCTCCAGGCAAGAATACTGGAGTGAGTTGCCAGTTCCTTCTCCAGGGGATCTGCCTGACCCAGGGATCAAACTCTGGTCTTCCACAATGCAGGCAGATGCCTGGCTGTTAAACATTTACCCAGAAAAAGCATATTATCTCCACTAGTATCTCATGGACCAAAAGCAATACATGTGACCAAAACTAACTATAAGGGGAAATGATGTACCATCCTGTGCGGGACTGGAAGGAACAACTTAAATATCTGTGAAACAGTGTTAGTGAGCAGCACTTGCGATATGACCTGAATGGTAAATTTAGTCAGGGGCTAGATGGAGATTGCAGGGATCCTGGAATAGACAGAGTGATCAAATGCATGAGAGAAAAGGGAACAAAGATTCTTAACCACTCAGTCTTTTGTGACAGCAGTCAAAAGACTTCATTTCTAGCTTAACCACAATTCCCATGAGTGATTTCTAGAAACACTTCCAGGACTTACTTATGCTAACTCAGGTTTTGTTATTTGTTTGCTTTTGTTAAGCTTGTCAGGTCCACAATTTTCTTCCTTTAATTTCTGAGGAGAAAAAAAAAATCCTTGCGTACAAATCTTTACCTATAAAGAAGAAAGTTTTATTCACTGTCTTGTAAAGCTAGCTCCTAAGTAAAACTTGTTTTCTTTACTAGGTCAGCTAAAGGTTTAAGACATAGTAGTATCAATGTATTATTATCTTGGTAGCCTGTAAGCATGGTGAGGGTGAAGTAACTGGCCAGTCATAAATTGGACATAGAACAATTATTAATTTCTTTTCATGAACAAAGGATCTTACAATTTCAAATATGAAGCTTGAAAATTAGTCCTATTCTCTAACACAATACACAGTCGACTAATGAAAAAAAAAAAGTCTTTCATCTTAAAATGAGAATCACTTAAGAAATGAAAATGTCATAAGAAAAGAAAATGAAAATTCTAATCTAAGTTCCAATAAATGTCTTCTCTGGTTAATTCAGTGTCATTCACTAAATAAAGTGAGTCTATCAGAGTCATTGCAATTTCCAAGAGTCTGCAAACATCCTTGCCTTGTGTCATAGGATGAAAATGCAAGAACTTAGAAATTGTACTATGCACCACTCCAGATATTTAAGATAGTTAAAATGTGTACTTTCCTAAAATAATATGTATATTTAATATATAAACAACAAATACAAAAAGGTATTATGAGTAATTGCAAGTATGGTGGATAATTCAGTGGGAAGCAACAAATATTATAGTATTTTCTAATATCTGGCAGACATTTGACCCTATGGCATATGAGGAAATAGAAACATCACCAAATCCTTCCCATAGGCTTCTCTGTGAATTGTAATATATTTGTTAACTGCCATGAGACATGACTACTCAAAAATTACCTTAGTTGCATAATCAAGTAGGCTTTTACTTGCATAACTAAGGTGCTTTCTGAGATTAGTTTTAGGCATTTCCCTGCTTCCTATAGGGGCTTCCCTGGTGTCTCAGGCAAAAGAGAATCATCTGCCCACAATGCAGAAGACCTGGGTTCAGTCCCTGGGTTGGGAAGATCCCCTGGAAAAGGGAATGTAACACACTCCAGTTTTCTTGCCTGGAGAATTCCATGGAAACAGGACCCTGGTGGGCTACAGTTCATAAGATTGCAGAGTCACACATGACTGAGTGACTACTTGCCTCCTACAAAAGTAAATATTGTGCTTTTTAGGTCTCATGCCTGATCTCCACTAGTTCTGAGCAGTCAGCTGATAAACCAGAGAAATTCTGTTCCATGTTTTTCTTCAAGGAGGTAGTACTCCAGTGTGCAGGCATAGACAAAATGGTGGGTTCTGTTTGTTTGTTTTATGATTCACAGTCCCCCTGATGCAAAAATCCACCTGAAATGGGCTTGCTGTGAGTTACTGCCTGATAAAGCTTCCCAGTTGGTTCTGGTGGTAAAGAACTCATCCAGAAGACATAAGAGATGTGGATTCAGTCCCTGGGTTGGGAAGATCCCCTGGAGGAGATCATCGCAACCCATTCCAGAGAATTCTAGAGAATCCCCATGGACAGAAGAGCCTGGCAGGCTACAGTCCATAGGGTCACAAAGAGTGGGACACAACGGAAGTAACTTAGCATCAGAGCAAATTAAAATGCAACAGTGTGTATAGAACTTATATCTCTGAAAGTATGGGGAAGGGTGACTGCTGCCCCAGCCAACATGGAACCTCACAACACTAAGGGGATGGGTAGCTCTGTATCTCAGGTCACAATTGTTCTGTGTTGTGTTAGAAACATTAAGAAAAGCCACTCCCTTCCTAGCTCCCAACTGCTATGCTCACAGAGGGTAGCAAACTACTACAAATAAAGAAAAACCCTTGCACAGGCATAAGTTTCTTCCTTTCTTGAGAGAAAAAATGACAGTCTCATTGACCCTGGCTCATCTACTAGCACATCTTAAATTTATGTCATGGTGCCAAAGATCCAGAAGTCACACCAGTTCTCCATTTTCTCAATAGAAACAAAAGCACACAGACTTTGGAATTTGCAAGCAGGAGATCAGGAAACAAGGTACTGTGTCCATTACCCCAAAAATCTGAATCTGTCTCAGAAATAAAACAGCTGAGGCTGAGAGTCCCATCACTTTTAAAAATGAAGTCTCATCATTTTAAAAAGATCAATAGATAAAGATAGATGGAGTTTTTTTCATACTTATCCTTTCATCTTTACATCCTATTCCAAACTGGGACCTGCTCTGTTGACTCACAGCAAAGTAAGGAGCTCTATTCTTATTAGTCCATCTCATTGCCACATTAATGTTCTTTATATTCATAAAAGGAAATGAGCAAAAGTATTTTTCTTGTCTGTTAGAAATGAGTCATGACCTTATACACTGAAGTAGGAAACACACAAAGTAAATTGTTCTATGGTAATGATTTGGCAGAACTGACTTTGTTATTCTTCTTTTGATCCCGCCTAAGTGACCATAAAGAGCTTTTCTACAGTAGTGATTCTCATAAATCTTACATATAGGAGGTGTTCCGTAATGTTTTTAAACGAACACATAGCTGTGTATGACAGTCACATCCTAACATGACTAATATTTCCATAGATGTATATTTCAGACAATGTTATGATATGAAGACAATGAGAAGATATTAGTCACAGTTGGGGGAATCATTAATGGATATCAAGGAAAGATGTCATGACCATATTAAAAATTCTCCTTAGAAGATGCAATTTATAGTATTTCTGTGAACTAGTAATGATTGAAATGCTATGTGTCAGAGGCTACTGATTAGAAAATGATTTCCTCTTCTTCCTGGGCTTCTGTGGTGGCTCAGCTGGTAAAGAATCTGCCTGCAATGCAAGAGGCCTGGGTTTGATCCCTGGGTTGGAAGATCCCTTGGAGAAGAGACCGGCTACCCACTTCAGTGTTCTGGTCTGGAGAATTCCATGGACTGCATACCCATGGGGTTGCAAAGAGTCGAACATGACTGAGCAACTTTCAGTCACTCACTCCTCTTCTTCCTGTTCCTATATTCTTTACGATCCATCAAAATTAGATATAGCCTCATGACTGGCTTCCACTCAATAAAAGTGGAAATGATGTGTGTTACCTCCCAACCTGGCCGTCAAAACTTCACATGTGCAGTGCTCCATATGCATTTCTATAGGTTTCTATAATATGCTCCATACGTATTCTATAGAATATTATATATAATGCTTTATGAAACAAGTCCAATGGAGAAGACAAATACTATATGCTATCACTTACATGTGACACGTAATGTGTAAAATAACACAAAAATGTATATAGCAAAATGTATATAACAAAACAGAAATAGAATCACAGATACAGAAAACATACTGGCAGTTGGCAGAGGAAAGGGGGTTGGCAAGTTAGGGGTAGGGGAATAAAAGATACAAAACACTATGCATAAAATAGATAAGCAGCAAGGATCTATTATATAGCACAGGGACTTATACACATTAGATTTAATAGAGCATCATCTGCAAAAATACTGAATCACTAGGCTCAGCAGTAAAGAATCTGCCTGCAATGTAGGAGACGTGGGTTTGATCCTTGGGTCATGAAGATGGTTTGATCCTTGGAGGAGGAAACAGAAACCCACTCCACTATTCTAGCCTGGGAAAATCCCATGGATAGAGGAGCATAGTGGGTTATGGTTGGTCGAAGGGATTGCAAAGGGTTGGACCACCACCAGACTGTAAAAATACTGAATCACTATGCTGCAGGCCTGAAAGTAATATAATATTGTAAATCAAATATGCTTTAATAAAAATAATTAAATTTTAAAAGATGTTTCAATTTTGATATCATGGAATAAGATTCTACCAGAATATATTTCCCATTAAAAAAAAAAAAACTATAAACTTTTGACAAAATATAACAAACCACTGTCTGAAAACCTTGGAGAGTGAAAAAAACTTCTCTTAAGGGAGTCAACTACTGAATTAGCAAACAACATGAGACCACATGCTCTAACTTGACACTGTACCATAGTCAACTCTGTTTATGATGGTTAATATCCTCATAGAAAATCCACATCTTTCCAATCTGAAAATAACAGAGTACAGAACTCTGGAAAGTGATAGGGGAATCTTGGAAGAAAGGGATACAAAGACGGGGAGCTACAAATTTTGTCTAAACATCTGTGGCTGACCCTTGAATTATGCTTGCACGTGGCAGATTCAAAATGTTCCAGGTGAGAATCAAATGACTGAGCTGAGATTTGCACGGCAACTCAAAGGCAGAAACCACAGCCTCCAAAATATCTGTAATCTTTAGGGTACAATCTAAACTTATTTGGCATAGAAAAGAGAGAAGAAAATGTGATCCACCTTGAAAGGAAAGAACAATAGAAGAATAGAATAATGATATTAAAAATAGTAGTGAATGTAAAACAGTTTAATGCCATCTACTAACCTCTGTAATTAAATTAGCTTAGTGAATACACATTATATATATTGATAAAGACTTTGTGAACAGACAAATGAAATGGATTCATCAAAAATGTTTCTTGTAAACTAAGCTCAAAAATTAGAAACAAGAAAGCAAGCAACAAAGTGAAAAGGCAACCTTTGGATTAGGAGTAAATATTTGCAAACAATATATCTAATAAGGGATTCATTTCCTAAGTATATAAGGAACTCCCACAATTCAATAGTAAAAAAAAATAATAATAATAGTAAAAAAATAAGGAACTCGAATTCAAAAGTAAAAAAATAATTGCAAAATGCAATTCAAGGCAAAAGACTTGAATACACAAAAGAAACCATACAGATAATTCTCTGGTGGCCCAGTGATTATAACTTCATGCTTCCACTGCAGGGGGCATAGTTTCAATCTCTGGTCAGGGAACTAAAATCCTTCAAGCTGCAAGGCCAGCCAAAATACAAAGAAGAAGACATACAAATTACTATCAGGTATATGAGAAGATGCTCAACATCACTAATCAGGCAGGAAAAATGCAAATCAATGAGATACCACCTCACTCCCATTAGAATAACTATCATCAATAATACCAGAGATAAGAAGTGTTGGCTAAGATGCGGTGAAAAAGGGACCTTTGTGTATCATCAATGGGAAGGAAAATTGGAGCAGTCTTTAAGCAAAACAGTATGAAGTTTCCTCAGAAGGTTAAAAATAGAACTGTTAATACTATATAATATAGCAATCTCATTCCTGGATATATATCCTAAAGAATTATCATTTATAATTGCCAGGACATGGAAACAACCTAGATGTCCATCAGCAGATGAATGGATAAGGAAGCTGTGGTACATATATATGATGGAGTATTACTCAGCCCTTAAAAAGAATAAATTTGAGTCAGTTCTAATGAGATGGATGAAACTGGAGCCGATTATACAGAGTGAAGTTAGCCAGAAAGAAAAAAACCATTACAGTATACTGACACATATATATGGAATTTAGAAAGAGAGTACGATGGCCCTGTAAGTGAGACAACATAACAGACACAGAGGTATAGAACGGACTTTTGGCTTCTGAGGGAGAGGGAGACGGTGGGATGATTGGGGAGATTGGCACTGAAACATGTATACAATTATATAAGAAATGAAGCACTAGTCTATGTTCAAAGCAGGATACAGGATGCTTGGGGCTGGTGTACAGGATGATCTGGGGAGATGGTGTTGGGTGGGAGGTGGTGGTGGGGGCTTCGGCTTTGGGAGATTGTGTACATCTGTGGCTGATTCATGTCAGTGTATGGCAAAACCAATGCAGGATTGTGAAACGGAATAAAGTATTAAATTAAAAAAAAAAAGAATTAAAATCAGGATCCCATAGATATATCTACAACCCCTTCTTCAGTGCAACATTATTCACAATAGCAAAAATGTGGAAATACCCAAATGTCCACTGACACTTGAATGGATAAAGGAAAGGTGGCATACACATGTAATAGAATACTGAAAAGAAAGTAAAAGTGAAGTCACTCAGTCGTGTCCAACTCTTTGCGACCCCATGAACTGTAGCCTACCAGGATCCTCTGTCCACGGGATTCGCCAGACAAGAATACTGGAGTGGGTTGCCATTTAAAGAAAATCCTACCATTTGTAACATGAATGGACCTGGAAAGCATTACAGAAAGGGAAATAAATCTATCACAGAAGGATAAAAACTATATGATTCCACTTATATGTGGTATATAAATAGTCTTATTCATAGAAAAAGAAAATATAGTGGTAGTTGCCAGGGGATGGTGGAAGAGGGAAATGGAGAATTATTTTTAAAAAACTCAAATTAAGCTCACAAAATGACAAAGACTCACTTCTAATGTGCCTGAAACAAATGAATAAAGACCAAAAATGAGACTGACAATATAATTTTAATGCAAGAAGAGATGGATTATATCACATTAAAACTGTCATTTGTTGAATGTCTAATATATTCTAATCACTGTTAAGTGGTTTGAGCAGGCAATAGAATATTATAACTTAAAACAAATTCAGTCAGTGAATGTGTCTGTAAGATTTACTAATTTTATCGTTACCTCATGTGAGGAACTTTCCTGGTGGCTAGACAATAAAGAATCTGCCTGTAATGCAGGAGACGCAGGGTCAGTCTCTGGGTCAGGAAGATCCCTTGGAAAAGGGAATGGCTACCCACTCCCGTATTCCTGCCTGGAGAATCCTGTGGCCAGAGGAGCCTGGCAGGCTGCAATCCATGGGTTCACAAAGAGTCAGACACAACTGAGGACACATGCATGCACACACACATCCTTCTGTTACTCATTTGGGACCAAGTTCTTGCAGTATGATGTAGAGTTACAGTATTTAACCTTTTTAAAATTCTTGCTGGAGAATTCAACAAATGTCTTTAGCTTCTGAGAAGAAAATACCCTTTTTTAAAAGTGGAAGGGACCCAAAAGAAGGCACAGAAAAATAATGATTTCTATTTAAATATGTGAAAGAAGAATAGACATAAAATTCTGGAGGAGAAGCAAAGCTATAGCCGCTAATAGGCAGTTTTTTCTCCGTGTCCTCTCTTTTTCTGGAAGGGCTTCGTTGTTCTGATTTAAAAGTAAGGCCAGTAGTTTCCTTTGACATGACATTTACTGTGAGTGGTAATTCTCCCATTCATTTTTACTATCTTTGAGGTAGTGACTCTTATTATCTCATTTGCAAGTGAGGAAACAGTCTCAGAAAGGTTAAATAACTTGTCCAAGTACTCTATGCATGTTACAAATTAGATTCTTCCCAGAAGCTCTGCACTGAATATATAAGCTCTTCTGACTCCCTAAATTATAGAAAAATGTACTTAACACCAGATATGATTCTCTTCTAAAAAATTTATCTACACATTAAATGCAGAGAACTTTAACCTGCATTGTTTTATTATTACCATGATAATTATTATTAGATAATGATCAAACTCTATCAAGTTTATATATATATATATATGTATATATAGAGAGGGTGAAATTACTTCATAACTCTAATTCTAAAGCCAAACCACTCAGCAATTGGACATATATTCTTTTAGGCAAATGTATATGTTTATATTACAAATACTACAAATATATAGTCATGCTATTTCCCCTCTTTAACCAACCGCCTTATGAGTTGAATTGTCTCTAGCTTTTTTCTGTTTCAAACAATGCTGCAATTGATTTTGAAATTTCTCCTAAGGAATGAATTTATATATGAAATAATTACTGCATCTTTCTGTTTAATCTTTATTTATTGTATATTCAAAACAGGGTATATCCCTCCCCTAAACTCCAGTAACAAGAATAAAATGTCCTGAATAATGTTGATTACTTAGTAACCAGGAGTTTGCCTGCAAATAATCAAGAAGTAGACTTAGAAATCACTACTGCTCTTAATAAATGAAATAAGACAAAAATCCCTGATGATTTACAGGAAAAGAAAAATTGAAGAGTGAAAGTCCTAAAAAAGCATTTGTGTGACTGATTTCCATGATTCTAATGGGCCAAAAAAACCTTTAATTAAATTTGTTATAAATGAAATTTTCATTATTGTTTTTATTGAAATTCAGCTTTTCTAGTCATATAAATAAATTATAAAGGTACCTATGATGCAGCAGCATCATGGTTAATCCCCCATCTGGCAATTAAGTCTGCCACATTTCCTTGGATTATACTCTTACATAATTGCAGAGGAAGAAGAAAAGATGAGATCCAGTAAAACAGGTGTGATATGCATGTGTCCTCAGCAGTGTCCAACTCTTTGAAACCCCATGGACTGTAGCCCAACCAGGCTCCCCTGTCCATGGAATTTTCCAGGTAAGGATACTGGAGTGAGTTGCCATTTCCAGCTCCAGGAGATCTTCCCAACCCAGGGATTGAACTTTCATTGGAAGGCAGACTCTTTACCACTAATGCTTGCATTTTCTTAGAATATTAAAATAATATTATGTACTCCTGAATACTTTTTCTATATCATTTTTTCAGTCACACCAAAAATTATAGAAGTTTCTGTCTTCTTCAGGAGAATCATTTTTCAAACTCCATATATACTCACAACATACACAAATCTCAAAAACTGACCAAAGGCACACTGGGGCTATTCTAACTACTCTGTGAACTGGCAGAGTAAGAGGATCAGCTAAGAAAGAGAATACAGGGATAAGTAAGGGCATAGATGGATGAATAAATGAGACAAATGGGCAGATATATAGATAGATATTTTAATTTGAATGTTTATATATCTATGCAATATAATAAGGGCTTTACATAAATTATCCTTCTTAACCTTTACAGGAATCTATGAAGTAGGCATCTTGATTGAGATGTGGATATTGAGGCTTATGTCTGAATTGCCCATGATTTTGCTCTTAAGAAAAGGCACTTGTGGTATTTAACCTTGAAGTTTGAAAACACAAGATAAGTAAAGGCATAGATGGATGAATAAATGAGACAAATGGGCAGATAGATAGATAGATATTTTAATTTGAATGTTTATATATCTATGCAATATAATAAGGGCTTTACATAAATTATCCTTCTTAACCTTTACAGGAATCTATGAAGTAGGCATCTTGATTGAGATGTGGATATTGAGGCTTATGTCTGAATTGCCCATGATTTTGCTCTTAAGAAAAGGCACTTGTGGTATTTAACCTTGAAGTTTGAAAACACAGACACTTGCTCATTCATTCAATATAGTTGGGTGACTCTTACATGCCAGCTCCATTCTAGGCATCACAGACCAAGCAGGAAACAAAACAGACCAAATCTCCGTTCTCATACAGTTCATACTCTACTCAAAAGAAGAGACAAAAATTCTAAGCATATAATATATCAGCAGCTAATGAATAGGATTTAAAAAATAAAAATAAGGTGAGGGAAAAGCTCTTGAAGGCAGGGAGTCTAAGACAATCTTTTTATAGGAAAGGAAGACATTTGGGCAGAGACTTGAATGAAGTGTAATACTGCCATCAAGCCGGTAGGCGTTTGCTGGATGTATGAGAAAGACTGCAAAGAGATCAGTTCTGAGTACAGAGGAATGTTCTGGGAGGGTTTCAGGAGAAGAGGTGTTAGGAAGTGAAGCAAAGAGGTTATCAGGGAAAGACCACACAGCTCTTTATTTTATCCTTCAGAATATTGAAGCCACTGGAGAACTAAGCCAAGAGTAGCCCCTCTCTACTCAAGGGTTACGGGATAACTCTGGCAGCTATGGGGAAGCAAAGAAGAAATCAGTGAAGAAAGTGGTTCTCAACACTGTCAAGCCCAAGGTACTTTTTAAATAAAAGATAGTAAAAATGCTTTCTTTACTATTCTAAATAAATCTAAACTACCTCTATAACCGATTACCAAGATAAATCAACATTTAGAATAATACAGAATTTAGAACGCCCAATTTTTAATATCAAACATGAATAAATGGAAAATAATTTATTTTTAAAATTGTGTATTTTCTTTCAATGTCTTTTCCTGAAAGAAGATATTGGAAAACAGTGACTAGGGATCAGATTTTGACATCCATTTGTATGCTTGCTATACATGTGAATGCTGAAAGGGCTGGCCAGTGCTTTATACTGGCAATTCAAAGACCAAGAACAGCATAGCCAGTGATGATGTCATTTTCTGAGATGATGAAAAATCTCCTAATAACCTTAAACAATACTAAACATAGCATTCCTTCAATTTACACAACAGGCACATTCCTGGAAACTACTTATATATTTAAACAAAAACTCACTTGGAGTTTGTAAATACAATGGAATTAAATTCTAGGCTCAGGAATAACCATGAATGCGAGACATTTAAAAAGAAAGTAGGATGGAGGATCATTAATTTTTTCTAGAGGACTGTTCTGTGCATTGAAGGGCATCTAACATCACTGGCCTCTGCCCATTAAAGCACTGTCTCCTTCAATCACTCTACCTAATGAATATGGCTCTATGTGTTTTGAAAATGTTTCAAGATGTTTTTCTATTATTAATTTTGGGAATCACTGACTCAGGAGACTACAGCAAAAGGCAGATGAAAAAAGACGCTGCGGTGGCCATAAGCAGCAGATTCAGGATGGGAAGCTGGAAAATACAATATTGGACATGATTAGATGTTAGAACTGAACATGGAACAAATGACTGGTTCAAAATTGGGAAGGAGTACCACAAGGCTGTATATTGTCACCCTGCTTATTTAATTCTATGCAGAGTACATCATGTGAAACAACAGGCTGGATGAATCACAAGCTGGAATCAAGATTTCCAGGAGGAAGATCATCAACCTCAGATATACAGATGATACCACCCTAACAGCAGAAAGTGAAGAGGAACAAAAGAGTGTCTTGATAAGGGTGAAAGAAAAGAGTGAAAAAGCTGCTTAAAACTCAATATTCAAAAAACTAAGATCATGGCATCTGGTCCAATCACTTCATGGCAAATAGAAGGGGAAAAAGTGGAAGCAGTAACAGATTTTATTTTCATAAGCTCCAAAATCACTGCAAACAGTGACTGGAGCCACAGAATTAAAATACACTTGCTCCTTGGAAGGCAAACTATGAAAACCTAGAAAGTGTGTTAAAAAGCAGAGACATCACTTTGCAGGCAAAGGTCCACATAGTCAAAGTTGTGGTTTTTCCAGTAGCACAGATGTGAGAGCCAGACGATAAAGAACACTGAGCACCAAAGAATTATGACAAGAAGTTTCTAAATTAGAGTAAATTACATTTAAAAACTTTCACGATAGCATTTCTTTAGTATTTAGTAGAAGTAAAATCATCGAGGAAGTGCATATTTTAATGGTAAAGAATAAAACTGCTGGATCTATACTTCTAAAGGAAAACCAAGGAGTCTTCTTAAGGTGTGCATGAAGACTGAGAATGGAACTGAAAGTGAGGCTAGGATTGTAGAAAGGAATGTAGAAAAGAGAAGTGGCTGGAGGGTGATGAAAAATTTTGCTGGCTTCGTTTTTTTGCCTACACTATACAAAAAAATTATTCACGACCCAGATAATCATGATGGCGTGATCAATCACCTAGAGCTAGACATCTTGGAATGTGAAGTCAAGTGGGCCTTAGGAAGCATCACTATGAACAAAGCTAGTGGAGGCAATGGAATTCCAGTTGAGCTATTTTAAATCCTGAAAGATGATGATGTGAAAGTGAGGCACTCAATATGCCAGCAAATTTGGAAAACTCAGCAATGGCCATAGGACTGGAAAAGGTTAGTTTTCATTCCAATCCCAAAGATAGGCAATGACAAAGAATGTTCAAACTATGACACAATTGCTCTCACCTCCCACGCTAGCAAAGAAATGCTCAAAATTCTCCAAGCCAGGCTTCAACAGTACATGAACCGTGAACTTCCTGATGTTCAAGCTGGATTTAGAAAAGGCAGAGAAACCAGAGATCAGACTACCGACATCTGTTAGATCATCGAAAAAGCAGGAAAGTTCCAGAAAAAAAACATCTATTTCTGCTTAATTGACTATGCCAAAGCCTTTGACTGTGTGGATCACAATAAACTGTGGAAAATTTTTCAAGAGATGGGAATGCCAGACCACCTGACCTGCCTCCTGAGTTGTCTGTATGCAAGTCAAGAAGCAACAGTTAGAACTGGACATGGAACAACAGACTGGTTCCAAATCAGGACAGGGGTACATCAAGGCTGTATATTGTCATCCTGCTTATTTAACTTATACACAGAGTGCATCTTGAGAAATTACAAACTGGAAGAAACACCAGCTGGAATCAAGATTGCCAGGAGAAATATCAGAACCTCAGATATGCATATGACACCACCCTTATGGCAGAAAGTGAAGAAGAACTAAATAGCCTCTTGGTGAAAATGAAAGAGAAGAGTGAAAAAGTTGGCTTAAAACTCAACATTCAGAAAATTAAGATCATGGCATCCGGTGCCATCACTTCATGGGAAATAGATGGGGAAACAGTGGAAACAGTGACAGACTTTATTTTCTTGGGCTCCAAAATCACTGCAGATGGTGACTACAGCCATGCAATTAAAAGATATTGCTCTCTGGAAGAAAAGTTATGACCAATCTGGACAGCGTATTTAAAAGAAGAGATATTACTTTGCCAACAAAAGTCCATCTAATCAAAGCTATGGTTTTTCCAGTAATCATGCCTCCAATGTGGGAGACCTGGGTTCGATCCCTGGGTCGGGAAGATCCCCTGGAGAAGGAAATGGCAATCCACTCCAGTATTCTTGCCTGGAGAATCCCATGGACGGAGAAGTCTAGTAGGTTACAGTCCACGGGGTCACAAAGAGTCAGATACGACTGAGTGACTTCACCTTGACTTCACCTGTGAGAACTGGACCATAAAGAAAGCTGAGTGCTAAAGAATTGATGTTTTTGAACTGTGGTGTTGGAGAAAACTCTTGAGGGTCCCTTGGACTGCAAGGAGATCCAACCAATCAATCCTAAAGGAAATCAGTCCTGAATATTCACTAGGACTAAGGCTGAAGCTGAAACTCCAATACTTTGGACACCTGATGCGAAGAACTGACTCATTCGAAAAAACTCTGATATGGGGAAAGATTGAAGGTAGGAGGAGAAGGGGATGACAGAGGATGAGATGGTTGGATGGCATCACTGACTCAATGGACATGAGTTTGAATAAGCTCCAGAAGTTGGTGATGAACAGAGAGGCCTGGCATGCTGAAGTCCATTGGGTCACAAAGAGTCAAATATCACTGAGAGACTGCACGGAACTGAACTGATTATTTTGCCTAGGACTGATCATAGTCAGTAATGTACCCACGGCCATCTGCCATATGACAGCAAAGTTTCACTGAGCACCAACCTATCTTCAATGCAAGAAAAATACCTTGACTTCAAATCAAGAAAAAATAGGGAAAAGTTTCTCAGTTTTCTTCATAAGCCAAAGAGCAAATAAGGCTACCATCCACCTCATAAGGGTAGCAGGATATAGTCACAGGCTATTGTGGCTCAGCCCGTGAACCACAGTGGGTATCTTTCCCTTTTAGGTGAAAGGAATTTATTAAGTCTTTCATTGATTTGCCCATTTTCCCTGACCAAACTATTAACATAACAGAGGAGTGAAGATAAACCTTGGAATGTCTTTCTGGGTCATTATCGTACTCCATCCCCCAAAGTCATATTTCTTAATGTAAATTTGATTAAGACATAAGAATAAACAGTAATGTTTTAATTTCAATATGTCATCTCAGTCCTTCCATATACAAAATCTATCCAGTAATTTATGGTATCACTTCTCAGAACACTTGAATACAGAATCTGCTTTCCTTTCATTTTCAGTAGGTCAGTGTGATTTACACAACAATATTGGTTACAAAAAGTAGACTCTGTCGATGAGAACTCTGGGCTTGAATCAGCTAGGATGAAAAATAGAAAAAAAATATGATATTTACCCTCTATCAAACACAGAAATGTGTGATTTTGCAGTGGTTTATATCCTGCACTACTGTTTGACAAGCTTGATGTTGAACTGCATTAAATATTAATTTATATAATGCAGTAGTCATATAAAACTAGGCATAAAACACAGCAGGGGAAATTGCATTTTCTTACTGTTAAGACTATTGTTACAGTCTTCCAGTACCTCATGCTGTCATCCTACTTAGTAGATTGATGTTTATTTTCCCAGCACACATTGACTGCCATCAATAGCATTACTAACTTGTCGACTGTTCTGTTGCCCTCAGAAGTAGTAAATCTTGCCAGTCGAGAAAGGGTCTTTAGATTCAAGAGATACTTGTAATCTCCCACCATGAATTTAATCAAAATTCAGCAATGACATGTAAACTGTTGTTTCTGGCAAACAGTTTATGTTAAACTGAGACACAGCTTTGCTCTTGATCTATAACTCATTTTATGATGGAGGGCCAGGGATAACTTAACTTCAAGTGTTTTTGCATGTGCAGTCTGTATCAATGAACATCTCAACTCTCCCCTAAGTGTCACTAGAGGAGGGTATTTGCCAAATAGTTCCATTTACCCTTTCCCTGAGTCATTCCTAGTTTACTCTTTAATCATCTTGTTCTTGCCATAAATCATGAAAATGTAGGCTTGAATCCATCTTTCCAGAATACCCACAGCATCATTCTACAAA
The DNA here is from genome assembly GCA_006408675.1 of Madoqua kirkii. Lineage (NCBI taxonomy): Eukaryota > Metazoa > Chordata > Mammalia > Artiodactyla > Bovidae > Madoqua > Madoqua kirkii. The sequence continues at coordinate 8,649 of SJYC01081634.1, read as the reverse complement.
ACCTACAACCACTGAAAACATTTTTTAAAGCTTATTTCCTTTTTTGTTTTGGTTTCAATCTTGTCTGCTCTAATCTGCTCTATTCTTGTCTCTCAATATAGATTCACATCCATACAGCCATCTCTCACAACTCCCACACTTCCCCAGGGATTTGCCTCAGCCTTCCTACCCTCGAAGCTCATCTGTAGACTTTCAGCTCGTGAACAGCAAGAAAATGTCACCCTGAAGGAGACGGTTACAAAGTTGACAGAGGATCCGACGCTGTCCTATTCTTTCACCTTCTTGCATACATTCTTCTGGTCAAATGTAACCTTTCATGACCTTCACTTTTCTTTTAGAAGTAATCTTAAAGTCTGGGGCTCCATCCTAATTCAGAACTAAGTTAAGAGGAAGAATAGAGAACAGGTAAAGAATATCAGAAATCTTTTCAGAGCAAAGAGGTTACTTTGACATCTTTGTTTTAAAACATATTTATGTTGCATGGATAGGAAAGGAAAGCATCAGGAAGGGAATTCTGGAATTAAGGACATTGAAAGTGTATAATTCCTCATGAATTGCCTAATTCCACCCAGATATGGAAGGATCAGAGTTACATTCTCTCTTTTTCTCAAAGTTCAACCTTTAAGTTTCCAGATAACTACAATAGGTCCTACTTTCAGTTTGCCTAGAGGAAAAGAAATCTCTACCCTTAGTCCACCTGTCATTCACACTCTCACCTAGAGTTCCACATTGTTTAAAGATTACATAGTTTGCTTACTCATCCCATTTCTGCCAATGCCTGACTATCTCGCAGAAACATTAGATGGTGCAGAGCAATGAATCTGAGCCACTGTGTGCTCTTGAACAAAAGCAAAATTGTAAGCAGCTCTGTTGTGTCCCACCCTTTGTGACACCATGGACTATAGCACACCAGGGTCCTCTTTCCATGGAATTCTCCAGGCAAAAATACTGGAGTGGGTAGCCATTCCCTTCTCCAGGGGAACTTCCCAACCCAGGGATCAAACCTGGGTCTCCAGCATTGCAGGTGGATGTTTTATCACTGAACCACCAGGGAAGCCACACTCTAAAGACTGAATTTTGCGGTAGACACTTCTTTTCTAAAAACTCCTTGGAGATGTGGATAATCATTTATAGCTTCTGCTCAAAATTACTAATGCAAAGTTTCTATGCTGTTCAGTTTCAAAAAATGTTAAACTAGATTAAATATTTCTGCATTTACAGTTGCCACTTTATTGCACTCCTTTTATATTATAAAATTCCCAAAACATCAAAACTCTTGTTTATTGGAAATTACTTGCTATCATTACCCCCTCAAAAAGTGGCTTATTTTGATGTTATTTCAAGCAGATTCCTCTGAGATATAAAATTGGAGTTTAGAAATTCAAAATCCACAGTGGAAGTTTTAATCATCTAAACCAAGGAATCTAGAGTTGACTGATAAATCTTCCTATGATGGCCTGTGAAATATACTAATCAGAGGCCACCCACCTGCTCAGCAGACATTCAATAAATAACAATGGATGAAGTTGAAAATGTGTTGGTCTAAGATGACTCTCTAGTTTTAAATAACCATTTTCAAAACTGCACCTTAAAAATGTCATGAGCATAAAGAATATTTATGAGTGACAGATTTCTTCATCCCTTTCAAACAAATGATTTAGGTCTGACAGACAATAGTGGGTCTCCAGTATTTGAGTTTTCATTTTCAAACTCCAGTGTAAGAATAAGAAAACACCTTATATATGCATTACTACTGTCAATCAGAAGATTGAATTAAAATATAAATAATAAAAATAATTACATATATATTGGAAAAGACTAAAATAAATCAAGAAAAATAAGTTGGTGAAATAATTTAAATAAAGGAAATAAAGTTAGAAATACTAAAACTATAGACACAGACAAATGGAAATGCTTTGCGGAAGTAGCAACAAAGGAGTGTGATAGTTATAGCATATTCACACTGCTATCTGAATTCAGGGCTGCAACTCATAAGCCTTAATGGGAAAAGAAGTTTGGGTTATAGTACAGGAAAATTACCTGATTTTATCTTTAATAAAACACTTAGACAATTTATGAAATTAAGTTATGAAATCTTCTTATTAAAAATGCCTTAAGGGTACATTTAAGAATGATTACAATAGTTCAGCCAATTTGCTATAAATATAAGTAGAGCCTCCTATTTCAAAATTGGAATTTTTAGAGCCTCTGCTGCTCTAGTAAACCTCCTCCTTGATAGGGCTTCTTCAAAATCAAGTAAGGCCTCCATTTCTTTATCCCATAGTAAATTATTATGTTTTTAATAACAAAATGAGATTTAGACATGCTTTTTCCCCTGAGATCCCTAAAAATGTTAGTAAACGATTTTACTAGATGTGTTATATGCCTATTCCACACACAAAGATTGCACTAGAAAATAACCAGCTTAGGGCTTCCCCGGAAGCTCTGTGGTAAAGAATCTGCCTGCCAACACAGGAGACACAAGTTGGAACTCTGATGTGGGAAGATCCCACATGCTGAGAAGCAACTAAGCCACAACTTTTGAGCCTGTGCTCTAGAGCCCAGAAGCCAAACTACTGAGCCCATGTGCCACAGCTACTGAAACCTGCTCACGCCAGAGCCTATGCTCTGCAACAAGAGACGCCACCGCACTGCTCATGAACTGCAGCTAGAGAACTGTAGTTCAGCAACTGTTCAGCAATGAAGATCCAGTACTCTAAAAATAAATCAATAACATTATATATATAATAACCAGCCTAGTATTATATAGGGGGAGAAAGGGAAATACATATTAAATGCCTACTGATCAACAGTAAAATCTTTTACTTTCTCTTCTAGTCCCTGTTTTCTAAATTAAAAGATATTCTTGATGATCTCTGATGTTCTAGATGATGATACTTTTTAGAGCAATAGAGTTTCTCTCATCATATGAAATTCAACATCTATGCCAATCATCCCCTTTTTGACATTTAAATATGGACTGTGGAAGAAATTGTTTCCTCCACATTGACACTGACTGTATAATACGAGTAATAGCCTCTACTTCTGGTATAAAAAGGAAGCACATATACGGAATATCTAACAAAGCACTAGTAACAATGTCTATGTCAAAAGATTTAAGCACCTAGAGATTAAGTATCCTACCATTATTCAGAAGAGGTTTAAAACATGTATGAAAATGAAAGGAGTATTATTTAGGAAAAATCAAAATAATTAGGAAATAGACCTACAGCAATTTTCAACACAGAAAATGGAAGGAGTGCAAAGAAACTCATTTGAAAACAACTCTTGATAATTAGACACCAGCATTCCCAACATGCTTTTTCCCCTGAGATCCCTAAAAATGTTAGTAAACGATTTTACTAGATGTGTTATATGCCTATTCCACACACAAAGATTGCACTAGAAAATAACCAGCTTAGGGCTTCCCCGGAAGCTCTGTGGTAAAGAATCTGCCTGCCAACACAGGAGACACAAGTTGGAACTCTGATGTGGGAAGATCCCACATGCTGAGAAGCAACTAAGCCACAACTTTTGAGCCTGTGCTCTAGAGCCCAGAAGCCAAACTACTGAGCCCATGTGCCACAGCTACTGAAACCTGCTCACGCCAGAGCCTATGCTCTGCAACAAGAGACGCCACCGCACTGCTCATGAACTGCAGCTAGAGAACTGTAGTTCAGCAACTGTTCAGCAATGAAGATCCAGTACTCTAAAAATAAATCAATAACATTATATATATAATAACCAGCCTAGTATTATATAGGGGGAGAAAGGGAAATACATATTAAATGCCTACTGATCAACAGTAAAATCTTTTACTTTCTCTTCTAGTCCCTGTTTTCTAAATTAAAAGATATTCTTGATGATCTCTGATGTTCTAGATGATGATACTTTTTAGAGCAATAGAGTTTCTCTCATCATATGAAATTCAACATCTATGCCAATCATCCCCTTTTTGACATTTAAATATGGACTGTGGAAGAAATTGTTTCCTCCACATTGACACTGACTGTATAATACGAGTAATAGCCTCTACTTCTGGTATAAAAAGGAAGCACATATACGGAATATCTAACAAAGCACTAGTAACAATGTCTATGTCAAAAGATTTAAGCACCTAGAGATTAAGTATCCTACCATTATTCAGAAGAGGTTTAAAACATGTATGAAAATGAAAGGAGTATTATTTAGGAAAAATCAAAATAATTAGGAAATAGACCTACAGCAATTTTCAACACAGAAAATGGAAGGAGTGCAAAGAAACTCATTTGAAAACACTCTTGATAATTAGACAACAGCATTCCCTAAGCTTAGAAAATAGACTGCAAGCAAAAATAGCACAACCCTAAAAGAATCCCATAATCAATGTTATTTTGGGGCTCCAGATACCAATTTTAAGAACAGTTCTAATAAATAATTAAAGCAATTTTTGTGTCATATCAGAAGATTTTTTTTGATAGAGTAATATAGTGCTGTTATTAAGAGGTCTGATAGTGCTGCCAACAGTATCTTTTGAAAACAAAAGATTGTCTTTTCCAGAAACTGCTTTCTGAAACCTCAGAAAAAAATTGTATTGATAAATCACACATTGTATTTCATATTAAATCACTCTACAACACATACACACATCACATCACAGAAAATGGACTTCCCTAGTGGCTCAGATGGTAAAGAATCCACCTGCAAATCCAGGAGACCATGGTTCGATCCTCGGGTTGGAAAATTTTCCTGAAGAAGAAATGGCAAGTCACTCCAGTATTCTTGCCTGGAAAACCCTATGGACAGGGGAGTCTGGCGGGCTATGTTTTGTGGAGTAGCAAAGAACTGGACACAACTGAGCATGCATGCATGCACATGGAAAGTAAACTTAGATTTTTACCTGCAGGTCTGTTGGTAATCATTGACTTATTTAACACAAGGAAATAACATGATAAATATAACCATTTTAGAAATGTAGACAACAATCTGGGAAACAGATTGAACATATTTCTATTTTATGTACACAAACAGAAATATATATTAGTTTTAGTTCTGGAGAAGAAAATGGCAACCCACTTCAGAACCCTTGCCTGGAAAATCCCATGGACAGAAGAGCCTGGTATGCTATAGTCCATGGGGTCACAAAGAGTCAGACATGACTGAGTGACTTCACTCACTCATATGTTCTCATGTCTCTTATTATAGACTATAGAAAAATAATGAAATTTTAATTATTATTTTAATGGGTGTTATGTTTGTTTTCTTCTGTTTATTGGACTTCCGTTGTGGCTCAACTGGTAAAAAATCCACCTACAATGCAGAGACCTGGGTTCAACCCCTGGGTTGGGAAGATCCCCTAGAGAAGGGAAAAGCTACCCACTCCGGTATTCTGGGGAATTCCATGGATTGTATAGTCCATGGGGTATATGTTCTCATGTCTCTTATTATAGACACTAGAAAAATGATGGAATTTTAATTATTATTTTAAAGGACACTATGTTTCTCTTCTTCTATTTATTAACTACTGTTATATCCAAGATTTGCTATTTTAACCTTGTATATTTTTTTTTCAAGAGACATTTTAACCTTGTATATTTTAAACTCTCTGCCATATGTATACTTTTGTAAAGGTAAAGAAAGAAGGAAATGTGAAGTTAAAAGTTTATTAAAACGCTTGTAAACAAATGTTTTACAATCAGAAAACTAAGATCATGGCATCTGGTCCCATCACTTCATGGGAAATAGATGGGGAAACGGTGGAAACAGTATCAGACTTTCTTTTGTTTTGGGCTCCAAAATCACTGCAGATGGTGACTGCAGCCATGAAATTAAAAGACGATTACTCCTATGAAGGAAAGTTATGACCAACCTAGATAGCATATTCAAAAGCACAGGTATTACTTTGCCAACAAAGGTCATCTACTCAAGGCTATGGTTTTTCCAGTAGTCATGTATGGATGTGAGAGTTGGACTGTGAAAAAAGCTGAGCACCGAAGAATTGATGCTTTTGAACTGTGGTGTTGGAGAAAACTCTTGAGAGTCCCTTGGACTGCAAGGAGATCCAACCAGTCCATTCTGAAGATCAGCCCTGGGATTTCTTTGGAAGGAATGATGCTAAAGCTGAAACTCCAGTATTTTGGCTACCTCATGCAAAGAGTTGACTCATTGGAAAAGACTTTGATGCTGGGAGGGATTGGGGGCAGGAGGAGAAGGGGACGACACAGGATGAGATGGCTAGATGGCATCACCAACTTGATGGACATGAGTTTGAGTGAACTCCAAGTGTTGGTGATGGACAGGGAGGCCTGGCATGCTTTGATTCATGGGGTTGCTAAGAGTCGGACATGACTGAGCAACTGAACTGACTGACTGAAACAAATGTTAAAAGTTTAGTAAGGCATGAAAGTCAAGGAAATCTCTTTTTTTGTCTTAGACTTAAAATTTATATAAAATCTCACAAAGCATAATATAATTTTAGAACTAATTCAAGGAAATTCAAGTGGCAGTGTATGAATTAAATATGCATTTAGTTGCTCAGATGTGCTGATTCTTTGCATCTCTATGGACTACAGCCTGCTGGCAGCTCTGTCCTTGGTCCAGACAAGAATACAGGAGTGGGTTGCCACATCCTCCTTCAGGGGATCTTTCTGACTCGGAGATTGAACCCTGGTCTCCTGCATCTCCTGCACTGGCAGATGGGTTCTTTAGCACTAGCCTTTTCTGGGAAGCCCAAATGTATGAAGCATCACATTAAAAATCCATCAATATTGGACAGTTCCTAATTCTATACTCCAATTAGTTCATATTTTAAACCATGAGGCATCACTGAATTAGTGCAGTAACATATGCTAATTAATTAATTAATCCTAAATTTAAAACCCAGGAATTAAATTACAGTGATACCTGGAAGGAGCTTTTCAGTTCAGTGCTCAGTTGTGTCCAACTCTTCGCGACCCCATGAATTGCAACACACCAGGCCACCCTGTCCATCACCATCTCCCGGAGTTCACTCAGACTCACATCCATCGAGTCTGTAATGCCATCCAGCCATCTCGTCCTCTGTCGTCATTTTCTCCTCCTGCCCCCAATCCCTCTCAGCATCAGAGTCTTTTCCAATGAGTCAACTCTTCGCATGAGGTGGTCAAAGTACCTAGAGTTTCAGCTTTAGCATCATTCCTTCCAAAGAAATCCCAGGGCTGATCTCCTTCAGAATGGACTCGTTGGATCTCCTTGCAGTCCAAGGGACTCTCAAGAGTCTTCTCCAACACCACAGTTCAAAAGCATCAATTCTTCAGCACTCAGGTTTCTTCAGAGGCTAACTATCACATCCATACATGACCACAGGAAAAACCATAGCCTTGACTAGACCAAACCTTAGTCGGCAAAGTAATGTCCCTGCTTTTCAAAATGCTATCTAGGTTGATCATAACTTTTCTTCCAAGGACTAAGTGTCTTTTAATTTCATGGCTGCAGTCACCATCTGCAGCGATTTTGGAGCCCCCCAAAATAAACTGTGACACTGTTTCCACTGTTTCCCCATCTATTTCCCATGAAGAAATGTGACCGGATGCCATGATCTTCATTTTCTGAATGTTGAGCTTTAAACCAACTTTTTCGCTTTCCTCTTTCACTTTCATCAAGAGGCTCTTTAGTTCTTCTTCACTTTCTGCCATAAGGGTGGTGTCATCTGCATATCTGAGGTTCTTGATATTTCTCCCAGCAATCTTCATTCCAGCTTGTGTTTCTTCCAGTCCAGTGTTTCTCATGATGTACTCTTCATATAAGTTAAATAAGCAGGGTGACAATATACAGCCTTGACGTACGGCCTTTCCTATTTGGAAGCAATCTGCTGTTCCATGTCCAGTTCTAACTGTTGCTTCCTTGCCTGCATACAGATTTCTCAAAAGGCAGGTTAGGTGGTCTGGTATTCCCATCTCTTTCAGAACTTTCCACAGTTTACTGTGATCCACACAGTCAATGGCCGTGGCATAGTCAATAAAGCAGAAATAGATGTTTTTCTGGAACTCTGTTGCTTTTTCCATGATCCAGTAGATGTTGGCAATTTGATCTCTGGTTCCTCTGCCTTTTCTAAAGCCAGCCTGAACATCAGAGAGTTCACGGTTCACATATTGCTGAAGCCTGGCTTGGAGAATTTTGAACATTACTTTACTAGCATGTGAGATGAGTGCAATTGTGCAGTAGTTTGAGCATTCTTTGGCATTGTCTTTCTTTAGGATCGGAATGAAAACGGACCTTTTCCAATCCTGTGGCCACTGCTGAGTTTTCCAAATTTGCTGGCATACTGAGTGCAGCCCTTTCACAGCATCATCTTTCAGGCTTTGAAACAGCTCCACTGGAATTCCATCACCTCCACTAGCTTTGTTCATAGTGATGCTTTCTAAGGCCCACTTGACTTCACATTCCAAGATGTCTGACTCTAGATTAGTGATCACACCATCATGATTATCTGGGTCATGATGATCTTTTTTCTACAGTTCTTCCATGTATTTCTGCCACCTCTTCTTAACATCTTCTGCTTCTATTAGGCCCATACCTTTTCTGTCCTTTATCGAGCCCATCTTTGCATTAAATGTTCCCTTGGTATCTCTAATTTTCTTGAAGAGATATCTAGTCTTTCCCATTCTGTTCTTTTCCTCTATTTCTTTGCAT
>SJYC01081633.1:0-10489 GCA_006408675.1 Madoqua kirkii | reverse complement strand
TCTTCTGCTTCTGTTAGGTCCATACCATTTCTGTCCTTTATAGAGCCCATCTTTGCATGAAATGTTCCCTTGGTGTCTCTGATTTTCTTGAAGAGATCTCTAGACTTCCCATTCTGTTATTTTTCTCTATTCCTTTGCATTAATCGCTGAAGAAGGCTTTCTTATCTCTTCTTGCTATTCTCTGGAACTCTGCATTCAGATGCTTACATCTTTCCTTTTCTCAATTGTTTTTCACTTCTCTTTTTTTCATACCTATTTGTAAGGCCTCTCATTAGGCATGGCAAACCACTTCAGTATTCTTGCCTTGAGAACCCCATGAACAGTATGAAAAGGCAAAATGGTAGGATACTGAAAGAGGAACTCCTCAGGTCAATAGGTGCCCAGTATGCTACTGGAGATCATTGGAGAAATAACTCCAGAAAAAATGAAAGGATGGAGCCAAAGCAAAAACTATACTCAGCTGTGGATGTGACTGGTGATAGAAGTTAAGTCTGATGCTGTAAAGAGCAATATTGCATAGGAACTTGAAATGTTAGGTCCATGAATCAAGGCAAATTGGAAGTGGTCAAACAAGAGTGGCAAGAGTGAACGTCGACACTCTAGAAATCAGTGAACTAAAATGGACTGGAATGGGTGAATTTAACTCAGATGACCATTATATCTACTACTGCGGGCAGGAATCCCTCAGAAGAAATGGAGTAGCCATCATGGTCAACCAAAGTATCCGAAATGCAGTACTTGGATGCAATCTCAAAAACGACAGAATGATCTCTGTTCATCTTCATGTCAAACCATTCAATATCACAGTTATCCAAGTCTACGCCTCAACCAGTAATGCTGAAGAAGCTGAAGTTGAATGGTCTTATGAGGCCCTACAAGGCCTTTTAGGACTAACACCCAAAAAAGATGTCCCTTTCATTATAGGGGACTGGAATGCAAAAGTAGGAAGTCAAGAAACACCTGGAGTAACAGGCAAATTTGGCCTTGGAATGTGGAATGAATCAGGGCAAAGACTAATAGATTTTTGCCAAGAAAATGCACTGGTCATAGCAAAATTCTCTACCAACAACACAAGAGAAGACTCTACACATGGACATCACCAGATAATCAACACTGAAATCAGATTGATTATATTCTTTGCAGCCAAAGATGGAGAAGCACTGTACAGTCCACAAAAACAAGACCAGGAGCTGACTGTGGCTCAGTTCATGAATTCCTTATTACCAAATTCACACTCAAATTGAAGTAGGGAAAACTGCTAGACCATTCAGGTATGACCTAAATAAAATCCCTTATGATTATACAGTGGACTGAGAAATAGAGTTAAGGGCCTAGATCTGACAGATAGAGTGCCTGTTGAACTATGGGAAGAGGTTCATGACATTGTACAGGGATCAAGACCATCCCCATGTAAAAGAAGAAGAAAAGAAAAACCAATTTCTTAATTTTTTATTTCTACTTTAAAATGTTCCAGATTTTATGCCTTAAAAAAGTCTAATCCCAGCTAATAAAAGCATCAGGAAAAATCATGTACAAATGTATAATCTACTTAGAAATTAATGAGCTAAAGAAATGTTTATCTATCTGTCTATATATCTTTTCACAAATGTACACAGATTACATGTTAATGAATGTAAGAACTCTATTCTGAGTTTAAGATAGAAATATCCACTGGACCCATAGTTTGTGCTGTTGTAAGGAAAAGTACCAAGGCCATGTCTCTTGGGCATATAATGATGGATAATAGATTACAAAGATCTTGCTTCCTTCAAAGTCATGTTAGATACCTAATGTCAACCTCAGTCTTCTAGGGCCCTTCCTCCCTGAAAAGAAGCACATATCCATGTTTACATTGTCTTTCTTAGAATTAATGTTTTGAAATTCTGTTTCCTAAACTCCTTGCTCAAGCTAAGAAGTATTTAATCCATTTTATCTTTATCAGCCTCCAAAATTATGTTTACATGATCTTTAAAGGAATGCCATCTCAGTTTCTACAATACAGGATATTGGATGCTAAAAGATATCTTTTAACCCTTCTAAAAGGTGTTCAAAAGAATGAATCAAACTGGGGAGAAGAACTGAGGATATCATGTCTTGCTCTATGTTCTGAGGAAGAAAAATGAGGTCGGCCATGGTTTGTGTGTCTTTTGATTGTCATCACATTGATCAATTAGACACATTAAGTTCTATGGAGAGGTTACCCCATATACTTCTCCAGGAATTCCAGAGTAATTTCAAATCAGTGAGAACCCAGCTCATACCAAGAGTTGTTCAGACAGCTGTCATGTAGCTTCCCTGGCCTAAAATGCCAGTTTCCAATATCCTGAGTACTCAGTAGATACTGCTGTTTCTTTCAGTTGCCAACTGTGCCCCAGAGAGGAAGGCACTGGGTGTCCACTCAGAGAGTCCAGACATTGACTGAATCCCTGCTCAAGATACTGTGGGTATTCTAGATGCTGTTTCCACCCCCAAAACCCTCAAACTTGCTGCTTGAAGTACTCAGTGATCATAAAGTCTGATTTCTAATATTTTGTGAAATTGACACCCAGAGTAAATTTTATTTTTACCCCAAATGAAATTCTTGGAAAACAGTTAAAGCAAGTCCAACAAATTCTGTCTTTTCTGACAATTATAGCTTTTGAGATCTCTGATAATACTTGACTATTAAATTTGTTTAAAACACCATTAGTCAACATGTTTCTTTCTTCAGTTGATTTCCATAAAATTTAAATTATAGTTTAAGTTCTACCCCACATGAATTTAAAGCCTATAGTATTCTTTTTAGGAAAAATACTTAAGTACTGAGAACTAACTCCTGTATGAAGAAAGTCAAAACACACTAAATCCCCAGATCACTGTATTGCTGTTATTACATTTTATGTAATCTCTGAAAATGGGTTAAGTTAAGGGTACATTTTTATTAAACTATTTATAAGGATATAATTAAATTATGTTTCAATCTGTAGTTTGAGATATCTTCATTAAAATGTATTTTTTCTTATATTAAAGCCTAATTATGCAAATATATGTGTATATTCTCAATAGTTGTGTCATGTTGGATAAGATAATTAGGTTACTTGTGTAAAACTTACCTCCAAGACATAGAATTACATGAGTAGAACGCTGTGTATATAGTAAGCATCCAATGTTAGTTGCTACTATTATATTTTCATATATATACAGCTTAGCTTTGATCTTTTGAAAATTATTATTTTTGAAAAGCAAAATGCATGTACTATTAAACTTGAGATTGCAGTTAAATGTATATACCTAAAATTTTAAGAGAAATACTATTTCATTGTTAACATCTTAAGAAAGGGCATTCTTAGATATTCATTGATGTAGAAACTCTTTTTGTGGAATAAACACAGAAGACCATTATTACTGAATACTAACTTATAACTGTGTGGGCAAAATGTCTATTTATGCAAACATAATATATTCATGGGCTTCCTTGGTTTCAGTGGTAAAAAATCCACCTGCCAACGCAGGAGACACAGGTGTCAATCGTGAGTTAGGAAGATGCCCGGGAGAAGGAAATGGCAACCCACTCCAGTTTCTTGTCTGGGAAAACCATGACGGAGGAGCCTGGCTTGCTACAGTTCCTGGGTAGCAAAAGAGATATAACTTAACATAAAGCAAAGGAGAAAAATGTTTCTAGATCATTATGTGTTACTTGACCTATATTGTAAAATCCATTTTAAAATTCCCTTCCCTGAGATACTAGCATAATCTCAACATAGCCAAGAACACGTTCGTGTGTGTGTGTTTGAGAAGAAAAAGCTGAACTATATTAAACTTAGAAAACTGTCTATACATTCTTCTTGAATTAGGCTGAGAAAGGACTGATGAAATAATATCTTTACGGGTAGAGTTAGAGCAAATTTCTCGCCTCCCAGTGAGTGAGCCTTACACAGAGATGAGAAATTCAAAAGGTAAAAGTGAAATATCAACACGTGTTTTGGCTACCTCCTGTCCTCCACATGCCATATGTGTTTGGAAGTAATGAAATCAGCTTGATCCAAAGCCAGGAGTAACTGTTTCCTGTGAATCCAAGCAGGATCTCATACACTCTGACGGCAGAAACTGGAGAAAGCCATTTGACTCTAAGGGAACTATGTTCTTTCTTGTGCAGACCAAGAAGCAGATGTAGAAAAGAGATTCTTAGACAGAGAAGGTTATATCTTGGGACACCAGCATGTCCCTGAGAGTTGAATACAAGTCATTTGTTATAAGGATGTCATTTGGATTTAGTCCTAACTTCTATGGTGACTTAGCGAGGAGTTCTGTGACTGGACTTCACAAATAAAATAACTAATCAAATCTTATAAAACATGGTGCTAAAAGTCAGTTACACTCTTGAATTTCAACCATAATATTGGCTCCTAACCATATCCGTTGTTCTGCAATCAAGTTGACATTATTGCTTTTTTTAAAATGTTGCTGTTAAAGTATATAAGCTTCAAATAATATCCAGAACAGTTAGTGTACAAAGAGAGAAAGTTTTGTTATAAAATGGCATTTTCTCCAGCAGCCCCAGAAATCATCTATACAGAGGGAAGCCTTGATAAGATGCAACCTTACAGAACTGTTAACAAACTGAATGGGATAAAGATGTAAAGGAATGCAATAAATTATAAATAGTATGAAATATATAATTTACTTTACTATTTACAGAGTTAACATTATTTTCTTGCTTATTTAGGGTTCTCTATATAAATGCATTATTTTTAAGATATTACAGCATGCAAGATCTGAAGTTGAGTGGTGCTTTCCCTATTTCAGATTTTATAAAGTTGTGAAAACTGTAAATGATCAGACAATTAAAATCATCCCATATTGATTTTTTTATTACAATGGTTTTGCTTTAAAAAAACTACTGTAATTTATGCTGTGCTGTATGCTGTGCTAAGTCACTTCAGGGGTGTTTGACACTTCATGACCCCACAGACTATAGCCCTTCAGGCTCCTCTGTCCATGGGATTCTCCAGGCAAGAATACAGGAGTGGCTTGCCACACCCTCCTCCAGGAGATCTTCCTGACTCAGGGATGGAACCTGTGTCTCTTACATCTCCTGCGTTGGCAGATGGGTTCTTTACCAGTTGAGTCACCTGGGAAATGAAAATGAAAGTGTTAGTTGCTCAGTTATATCTGACTCTTCGCAAACCCATGGACTGTAGCCCACCAGGTTCCTCCCCCATGGATTTCTCCAGTCAAGAATACTGGAGTGGGTTGACATTCCCTTCTCCAGGGGATCTTCCCAGCCAAGGGACTGAACCCAGGTCTCCCGCATTGCAGACAGATTCCTTACTGTTTGAGCTATGTGGGAAGCCACTTGGGAAATGGACCTCTTTAAATAATCAATAGGCCCAATTTTTTTGGTGGATTCTTTGGCTGTATACAAAGGAAGATGAAGTGATCTCTGATGATAAGGAGAAAGAAAATGAAAACTTCTAGTTTCTTATCAATGAGTATTTTCTAAGTAGCTCCAATGTATAAAGTCACTGTACCAGAGTTAGATGGAGATGTTGGTAATTAAACCATACTTCCACTCTTGGAGAAGGCAATGGCAATCCACTCTAGTACTCTTGCCTGGAAAATCCCATGGATGGAGGAACCTGGGAGGCTGCTGTCCATGGGTCACTAAGAGTCAGGCACAACTGAGCGACTTCACTTTCCACTCTCTAGGAAGGAACTGGATATAATTATGGGGATTTGCTGTTGGAGGGAAAGGATAACTAATTCTCATGGAAAAAAGCCTAAGAAGTTCCATCAAAGTGGGGAGGAAAGATGACTTCTAAAGGGAAAATCTGTGGGAATCTTTTTTATTTTTAATTTCATTTAGTTAAGATTTTTTCTATTATCCCTGTTTTATAGATGGAGAATCTGTGGCTAACTTGGTCAAGATCACATAGATAGAAAGAGGAAAGGCTGGAACTTGAACCTACAGAGAATGGTTGTGGAAGGATCCTTCTTAAGTGCTTTACCAGACATTGTCTCTGAGGGAATTTTTAAGAAAGTGGCTCCTGACGTGGACTTTGAAGTATGACAATAACTTTCAAAGAGGAATGTGGTAGCCTAAGTCTGGAGACCTAGATGAGGCTCAGACTGTAGAAGACTTTATAAAAGCAGAGTGAGAATTTTAAGCTTTATTCATCTTTTTAAACTGGAAGAAGGATATAGGATGATATTAAAGATTTTGAAATGGTGATATAACATGACCATATGTCTGTTTTTAAATAAAGATATTTTGGTTGGAGAATGAACTGGAGTGGGATATTGAAGGTAGAAAAGAGAGATAAACCACAAGAAATAAAAAAGGAAAAAAGTAAGGACTACACTGGGAAAATGTGATAATCAAGTTTTTAGGATAATGAAATTGCACATGAAGTGATAGAGGACATTTCCATGAAGAAAACAGGCATAATAATACATAATAATACATAATAATTACAGAACATCCTTGATTCACTCAAGAAATAGTTGATAATGTAACTAACATTTTGGAATCCTCAAGTATAGCACAGGCTTCCCCAGTGGGTCAGTGCTAAAGAATCCACCCGCCAACTCAGATGATCCCTGGATAAGGAAGATTCACTGGAGGAGAAAATGGCAATCTACTCCAGTATTCTTGCCTGAAAAATCCCATGGACAGAGAAGCCTGGTGGGTCACAGCCCATGAGATTGCAGAGAGTCAGACATGACTGAGCAAATGAGCACACAAATATAGTAGATTCTGGTAGATGGATTCAGACAATTAAACAGAAATTAAGGTTTAGTATAATGAAAACTTTAGTACGAAATGAGAGTATATTGGAGGTGAGGTGACACTTTCAAGGTGCACATAACCTATTCTTCAGAGGCAGGAATATTTTCTCAGAAAAAAAATTAATCTGAAAGATTGATATTATTTTTTTGAAGTGGAGAAAGGACAGGAGATTACCAGAAAGGAGGAAAAGTTGGAGAAGATGTCTGAGATCATAGTGTTCTCATCTCCTAGAAATAAGAATAGTTTACTAGCATTGAAAGTTAGAGCAAGCCTAGAGCAGGAGGTATTGTGATGAAGATATAGGGTAAATAAACAAAGCTCTTAAAAACTATGTTATTTGATGTGAGACAGAAAAAAAGACACAGATGTATAAAAAGTCTTTTGGACTAGAGGGAGAGGGTGGGATGACTTGGGAGAATGGCATTGAAACGTATAATATCACATATGAAATGAATCGCCAGTCCAGGTGCGATGAAGGATACAGGATGCTTGGGGCTGGTGCACTGGGATGACCCAGAGGGATGGTATGAGGAGAGAGGTGGGAGAGGGGTTCAGGATGGGGGACACGTACACCCATGGCAGATTCATGTTGATGTATGGCAAAACCAATACAATATTGTAAAGTAATTAGCTTCCAATTAAAATAAACAAACATATAAAAAAGTAAAGAAAAACATCTATGTTATTCTCTTTCTGACAGAAATGGGGCAAATAAAGATGCAGACATAGAAAATGGAAATTCGGATATGGTAAGGATAGGGTAGGATGAACTGAGAAATTGGGATTGACATATGTATCCTACCATGTGTGAAATAGTGGGATCCCGCTGTATAGTGTAGGGCACTCAGTTTGATGCTCTGTGGTGACCTAGGTGGGTGGATAGGGGGTTGAGGTGGGAAGGAGGTCTAGGAAGAAGGAAATGTGTGTGTGTGTGTGTGTGTGTCTATATAAATGATTCACTTTGTTGTACAGCAGAAACTAATGCAACATTACAAAGAAACTATATCCCAATTTTTAAAAATTTGTTAAGATTTTTAAAGAGAGAGGATGAATTCCATTTAAGAGTTTCAAGCATGATTATAGAATTTACTTGGGCAGTGCTTTGGAGAAGGGATTGTACTGAATAATAGCCTGGAATCAGGAAATCTTGGCATGAAGTTGTTCCATTATCTTAACCAAAGAGCTGACTTTGTGTTAGGTTTGAAAAGGAGAGAGATATTGGGAATGGAGAGGAGTGAATGTATGATATTGAGAATATGGATTCAGCTGAATTTAATATTTGATTGGCTGGGAGAAGCAAAGTTGAGAATACTGTAGGAGTCAGGGATGCTAACTGGACTTCCAACTTGGACAGATGAGTAGATTGTGCTATTGTTCAGGGATACAGAAATTCCAGGAAGGAACAGGTGTTTAGAGAATGATGAAAAATTAAGGTTGGGGCATATTTAATTTGAAGAGTGTGAGTGCTATCTAAACTGACATGGAGTTGTTCAAAAGAGAAATTCAGAAAAGACAGCAGGATTATAGAGATAAATCTGTGATTCATCAGTGAATGCATGCCAGTATCTTTAAACAGGGAATGTAAAATCCCTCTAAAATTGTAAGCAAAACTTTGTGTTTATGGGTCCATGCATAAATATCCAGGGAGAGAGTCCACCATGATCTCCAGTTTCCTAAAAAAAAACTGTGTTCAAGAAAAATGTTTATTAGAAATTATTTGAAGTAGATAGCAAGTAAAACTATGATATTTGATCAAATTACTCAAAGTTAATATGCAGATTAAGAGGAAGACCTAGAACATTACTTGAAGGTAACTAAGTAATGAATAAAGGTAGAAATAAATAGAGATAGAGGAGTCCTTAAGAGAAAATAAAAAATTGAATTGGAGAAAAGAAAATAATGGGGCTTAGAGCTCTAATGATGGAGGTAGACCCCTAAGAGGACTTTGGTCATGAGCAGTACATAAAATTAGGTAGGTTGGGGCAGGTGGAAACACTTAGTGTGTCAAGTGTTTAACATTACGAATTTCAGAATGATAATCTGCCCTATGACTTAGATTCTCTGATATATAAGAAATATCAGTGATTTTCAGTTTTAGCTTTGTTTTGTAAGTACAGATGTGATGATACTCAAGTTCTTTACATGTAGATCTAATAAGGAAGTCTTTGTTCCATCTTTTTTTTTTCTTTGATAGAAGCACAAAGGTAAATGAAAGGAGAAAGAAAATATTTTTGACAAAGTTTGTTGAAACAACTGGACATGCCATTAGGAAAAATAAAAACTTCTTATTATTCTTCACATCTTATAAAGAAATTACACCAAAATGGATAATGTAGAAAAATGTAAAATGCAGAAATGATTACCTTTTTGAAGAGCACATTGGGAAAAAATTTTCTGTGACACTGAGACACACAAAGAGCTTTTAGTTACAAATCAAAAGCATAATCCATAAATGAAGAATAAGAAAATAACCTAATAGATTGGACTTCATCAAAATGAAAACTTTTACTCTGTGAAAGACTTTATGAGAGAATTAAAAGAAAATTTACAGATGAATTTTTTTAAAATTTTTGTAAATCACTATATTTATTTGGAATATTCATTTACAGAGGATTATGGTGATTGCAGGAAGGTAGTTCTCTAAAGTACTTCTGAGTTGCACCTCTGGAAAAGAAGTTGAGCCATAACCTATAAGTTTATAGAGCTATTTAATATCCAGAATAAAAGCTCTAAGCGTATCCTGATTTTCAGTGTAAAACTAGAAAACCAGCTGTAGCAAACAGAAGTTACTTATAATGAGAGCAAACACAGATGATCAAGTATCAAATTCATCACAAGATAAAGAATCAGCAAAGCCTTGAAGAATGTCAACATGAAAGAGAATCATTAAGTTTAATAAATAGAATAAGCAACAAAAAATAACACTGAGTCCATGAAACAAATGAAGAGAATTTACAAAAAAATTATATTAAAAATTTGCCATGGAGATATTGAAAAGGCAAGCTATTGACTGGGAGAAAGTATTTACAGGATGTATTTGACAAAAAGTTTTCATTTAAAATATACAAATAAGTGATAGAAATCAATACAAGAAAGAAACAGCCCAATTAAAAGTGGACCAAAGACCTTAGTAGAGAGTTCATAGTAGAAAATGCACGAATAGCCAAAAAGCACTGAATCTTTCCACGTAATTATTGAAAGGAAAATACAAATTAAAAACCACAATGAGATTGCATTACACACTCACTTGAAGGTATAAAGTGAAAAAGATTGTTACGAGAAAATGTCAGTGACAGTATTTAGCAACTAGTTTTCTCAATCATTGCTGATGGGTACAAAACTGTATAACTCTTTTGAAAACTTAGATGATTTTTTTTCTTAAGTTAAACAGTGAAACATACATCTATCCCATAACATGGCATTTCCCCCCTGGATATTTGCTTGGAGTGGTGGACTGTAGCCTACCAGACTCCTCTGTGCATGGGATTTTCCAGGCAATAGTACTAGAGTGGGCTGCCATTTCCTTGTCCAGGGGATTTTCCAGACCTAGGGATCGAACCTTGGTCTCCTGCATTGTAGACAGACACTTTACCACCTGAGCCACCAGTTTAGGAGACATAAAAACACATGCCAACAAAAAGGCTTGCACATGTATTGTTACAACAGCTAGATTCATATTAGCCAATAATAATAAGAATAATAATAATAAATTTAAATGCC